>JAASAO010003267.1:0-146781 GCA_017311375.1 Mytilus coruscus | reverse complement strand
AAACAGAGTTGTATCTCTGTGAAATGACCCACACTGATTGTTCCGCGTGTCTTCCTGAAAATGCAAGCTCAGACAGCATATCTTTTTCTTTGTTAGTTCTTTCGTTGCACTGCAGTCATCAATGATATATAATGTTGGATGACCAGCATATTTTTGATGAACATTCTTAGTAGTTCTTGTAGCTTCTCTTCTTCATAAAGAGAACCGTTCGCTTCTCTCACTTCGACAATGGGATTAACAATTATTAGATTTTTGTTTTGGTTTTTAACATCACCAATCCACCAACGATTTTTGTATGCTTTGTTCCATTGAATTGTTGGACAAAGTATAACTATATGTTTAAAACCCCACTATATTCTTTTCTAATAAATCAAGAACAAACTCTGTTTTCCACATCCAGTTTGACCACATATAATAGCACAATGTGGATATTTTGGCAACTCCATTTTAAATAAAATAAACTAAAAACTCTATAGCTTTGCTCGCTTACTAGTAATCAACATTTTAAATCTGCCATTTTCAAAATTAATTTGTGCATCTTGTATGACAAACAGATAGACATTTATTGATTTATTTGCTCCTGCTGTTTTAGTTATTTGGATTGTTATACCTTCAGAGGCATTTTCAATTCTTCTACCTGAACCGTGTAATGAGTTATCATCTGTTGAACGTAAATCTAACCATAATGCATAATTAGTTGTAAGATATTTTTCTAATGTTGTATAAGACAAATTTAAATCTTTTGCAAGTATATTTGTTTCTTTATTTCTTTTTGAATTTAAAGCAAAGAATTTATTTATTTCATCCCACTGTTGATATGCTTTCATTCCTTGACTGTATAGTTGATTTGGGACACCTTCTATTGTCATTTCTACTTTTGTTATATTAGGATTATAATAAGTTTCTGTACTTGTTCTTTCAGGATCTTCGAATAACATTAGAATTCCTTTCATACTTCTAGCTGGAACATTTAAATTAATATTCCACAATGTATCAGATTTGTTTTTGGTTATTTTTCTATGTCTTAGTATTCTATCGTACAAAATAACCATCTTACCATCAACTTGTTGTCTTATTTGTCTTGCTAATTCTGCATCAGAAACCATATCAAATTCTAAACAAATGTTTTTTATTGTATAACTTGCAGATGTATCCGTTGAATTAATGACATTACTGTAATCATTGAATGTAAGTTCATATTCAAGTCTATCACCAAGACCTGCTTGATAAAAAGGCATATGAGTTTCTAATATTTCAAAGTCAAGGGGGATACAAAATCTGTTTTTATATGCTAATGCAATTGCTTCATCACCCGTATCATTTGCTTTATCACCTGCACCAACTCTGTGTTTCAACATGTTTGCTTCACCAATACCTTGATATGCCATATTTGTACGTTCAGATGTAGATTTCCATAAATCGGTATAACAATGATAAATATCACTATCATCAATTGACATGATTTCATTTCCACTTATACGAATTGTTGTTTTTTTTAACTATTGCTCTTCCTATATTTTGATATATGGTTGCATTGTCGTCTGTAGATGATGTAAGATCTATCTCAAATGCTAATCTTGTTGTTCCTGGAACAATAACATCATTATTGCTTAGATTGGGGAATCTCACTAATAGCTGTTGATTTTGATCAATAGTTGAAGGATTATTAGTTATTACTACACTTTGACGAATACCTTTCACACCACGAGGTTCTCTTATTTTCTGTAAGGATTTAATTTGTTTCCGTATGCCGACATTTTAAGGATTAAATTTGTTATAAAATAATTCAATTACCGCTGATACTAGAGTATTGATACATGCAGAATTATCACTCTTACTAACAAAACCTATTATATCTCCAGCCTTAACTTCAAAAGGTGTATTAAAGTTATAATAACTGTGTGTGACACTACTACCCAAACTTATTCCGTAACCATATGGCTCATTATTATTAACAGTCATCATAACGGCTATATCATCTGTGTTTGTTTTCAGACTTACTAAACTCATACCCAATATTTGTCCTGGAAAGTTCATTACATAATAACCACCACCATCACCAAAATTAAACATTTGATTTGTATGTATTGAACCATCAATTCCAGCATTTATACTTATTATTTTTCTGTCTGGTTTATTTTTAATATTAGTAACTATATTTTCAACATTTAAAACTCTGATGGTTAGGGCAGCGACACTCCGGCGTAAATCTCTATCCTTAGTATCCATTGTTCGAAGCTTACTCTTCATATTTAATATTTCCTTTTTTATTTCCGATGTATCTACGTGTTTTTTCTTGACACCAAGTATGCTCATTTTATTAAATAAATTATACAATTTCTAAAACACAATTAATTGGTAAATTATTAATTATCTTTTTATTATTTTCGTCTCTAATTTCTAATTTCAATTCTGTTATATCACCATTTACCAAATACTTATATTCCGGATTCTCAAATCTTATTGTTATAATATCCCCAAACTCTTTATTTTCAACTGGAACAACAGCCAACAAAGTACTCGGCATACCATCAAGATAATTATAAGAAGTGCTAACTTGTTCCAAATGGATATACAATGATTTATGGATAGCAAAATCTACAAATTTTTTTCCATAATGTAATTCATTAGGTTCGAATTTACGTTCATTATTAAATCCTAACATATTTTTCAAATCTTCATTTATCTTTAACTCAATAGGAGTGTTTAATGAAGCAATACCATTTGTTTCATTTACGGATAATACAATATCTTTTTTTAAATTCATCCGCTATTTGTTGGAAACTATAATAACCATCTTTAATCCTATGAGGTCTTTCTCCTGTTTGTCTTATAACTCCATCATAAACATTATACCAACCTACACTATATCTTATAGATTTTAAACCAATACGTTTATTTCCATCTCTGTTATCAATGTATTGTTGTAAGTTTATTGTCTTATCAATATTTGAAATAGTGTGGTACATTTTAATATAAAAAATGATAACAAAAGCATTTAAATATAATCCAAATGTATCATATAATCCAAGTGTTAAGTATTCTAAAAAGATATAAATCTTGTCGATCAAATAATATTTGTAAATCAAAAGAAAACTTTAAAACAGCTTTTCCCGATATATTTCAAAATATCAAAACCCACCAATACATACAAACGAACCATGGAATACATGGATTCATTCTTCATTTGATTGGTGGCAATGTCAGTTAAACTTTGCAGTCTGGTGTGCAAGTACAGGATGTGGTGTTTCCTACAATAACCATATACAAAACACTTCAAATCTTACTAAATCACTTTATACATTTCACTTATATTATTGCATTGCCAGAATTTTAAAAGAACTTAAATCACCTTTACCAACAGATTCTTCTTTCTGTTATTACAAAAACCCATATGACAAAGCTGCATATCAAAAATTATGCAATGAATTTGATGTTTCTCCAAATACAGATTGGAGACAAAAAGTAGAATCATCATCTAAAGGATTAGGAACTTTTTCTGAATATTATAAACCAAGTGGTGAATACAGATATCATCATTCAACGGATGGTCCCTTCTTTAATATTCATGATACAATTCGTCATACAAAAGATATAAGTATGGCTTGGACAACATTTATATTAGATAAATCAGAGGGTTTTACAAAAGCAGGTATTGAACGTATCAATGAAAGTATTAGAATGTTTGTATGGGCATTATTAGGGGCACAATCTCAAACAAGGGTAGAAATATTAAAAGTAGGAACAGGATTTGATGCACAAAAACAATTCTTAGCAAATGTACAAGATGTTATTAATAGTCCTATCGATTTGCCCACTCAGATATCAAATTATGAAAATGTTTTAAAATATGCAAGAAGTAAAGTTGATTATGCTTATGGACTTGGTTTATATATGTCTCCCAGTGATGTGGTATTACAAATTGGTACCATTGTTGGTTATAATAACAAAATTGTAATTGCAACAGAAAATCAAACACTCGGTTTAAATGATGATTTAAATAATAAAAATTTTGATTTTACCGGTCTCGATCCTGTTGATTTTAAACCAAATAAACCAAAATTGATTCAACAATCTCAATCAGAACCAAAAAAATCAGAACCAAAAAAATCAGAACCAGTTCAAATAGAACCAATACAAATAGAACCAATACAAAAAAATGAACACGAAGAACACGAAGATAATAAAAAAGCAATAATATTTGGAAGTATTGTTTTGGGTATTACAGCACTTATTATTTATAAAATTTATTAATTTATTTTTTTAAATATTCTCTAGCAGCAGCATACAATAAACCAACAACCAAAACAAGCAAAGCCCACAAGTTGTTTGCAAACCAATTAACAATATTTCCGGTTGTAGATAACAACCAAGATACAATAGAACCAATAATACCTGGTAATGCAGCTGCTAATTTTCTGCAAGAAAAGATAATAGTTTTCAAGATTTTTAATTGTTTTTTTATCCAATCTTGTGCACCACCTTTTGACGGAGGAGTTGGTGAAGGTGAAGGGCAAGTAGTTTTACCAGTAAATGCCTCAACAATAACACCAATAATCATTCCAAAAACAGTCAAAACACTAACTATTGTTATTCCTTGTTCTCTGAATAATGTTCTTATTCTTTCACCTAATGTTGTGTCTTCTTTTAATACTTTACGTATTGTCTCTTTAATTCTGTTTACTTGACTACGTAGTTTTTCTTTATTAATATTAATTACTTCTAGTCTCACACTTCTCTCAGATTCCAACTCTCTTATTCGACTACTTATTCTATTTATTTGAAATTCATCATTATCTTCTTTAGCTTGTTCTAATTTGGTATTTTCTTTTGTTAAGTCTTTATTTGTTTCATTCAGTTTTGCTAATTCATTTGCAATCTCTTCTTTACTGATGTCATTGCACTGATTACACCATCCATCTCTCTTTTGTCATATCTGTTTGTGTTTCCATTTCTTTGTAAGTTACTCCTTCTTCTATAAAAGAAGTTTCTATTTCTTTCACAGATGTTTCGGTATTGCTTGCTGTTTCTAATGATTCTTGTACTTCTTGTTGTGTAGATATTTCTTTTAATGGAATTTCTATATTATTGAGTTCACGAATTGGTGTTTCATTTAACATTCTCTGAAACTCTGCTCTACCTTCTATTATTTTATCAGATATTTTATAATCGTCTACACCCAAAACATCTTTGATAAATTCGGTACCACCAACACCGTATTCTCTTTGAATAGTGCTAAATTTATAAAATTTTAATACTCCTTTTGATAATATGTTAATGCAATTTCCTACCATATTCATCTTTTACATACAACATTGTTCTTCCATTAAAATCTTCTTTGGTAAAAAATCTTTGTAATTTTGTTTGAATATAATTCATTATTTTCGTTATAAAATCTTTTATCATTTTTCGGTAATTTCTTTTCGCGAATTTTAGTGTCATTTTCTGATAAATCTCTTAATACCTCAGTTTCCTTGTCTATAGAACTTTGAAATTCTTCATCATTTCGAAAAGTAGTTTCTTTTTCTTCATCATAATCATCACGATCAAATAAAGGATTTCCAAACTCAACACCTCCTTCAGCCATTTTTACATCAAAATTTTTATAGTTCATACATTGGGGAGGGTCATTAACTATTGTAATTTTGTTAAAAAAATTAGATATTTTCCATTTTTTTTAATTCACTTCTTACTCTAGCTTCTGTGTCTTCTATCAATTTCTTTTTTCGCTGTCGTTCAATACTGTTTGTGTTTGTTTTGTACGTATATTTTCTTTCATTTTATTGTATTTTTCCAATTCATCTAAAATCAATTTAAATTCATTCTCACTTATCTGTCCATCAGTTAAAGATTTTGATATCAAATCTTTTATACTGTTTAATTCACATTCTGCCATTGTTTTAATTTCATAATGTTTTTTTGATTTAGTTGTTAACTTTCTTCTAATTAACTTAACTAAACCTCCTAAACTTCCACATACAATAGCTGTAATTTGTACGGGAAGTGAAAAAAGGCACTGCAATTCCTACACCTGCTAAAACAACAGATGTTGAAATTAAACTTGTATCTACACCATCCGTTGCATTAACTCCACGTTTGTACTTTTGTATAAAGATTTACGTTTATCTCTCTCATTTCTGATTTTAACCACACTATTATTTTATTTGTTAATGTTGCTTTTGCTGCTGGGTCTGTTTTTGTGATGTCCATTTTGCGTGACTCTGTGTTTATGTATCTCTTTATACCTTGAACGACAAAATTATTTTATGTCTACCTGTACGAATTTCAAACGCGCGATTTTACGCCAGTACTTAAAACCTTCCATCCTTATAGGTGGATTTTACATAGATAAATAAAATCGTATGATATAAGCATAATGAGGATGTTAAATTTGATGTATGCCCCTTTTTGTGCTTCTTCGTAACATTTGTTTGTTTTATAGTGATTAAGATGATAACACAATGTTGACTGCTGTAATCCTATTTTGACATTTTACCAATTGTGTCTGTTTGTTTTGTTCACGCATCGTTGTCAATATAATGGAATTTGATACGACTGTCATACAAGTGAGAGGTTTGGCTAGCCATAAAACCAGGTTCAATCCACCATTTTCTACATAAGAAAATGCCTGTACCAAGTCAGGAATATGACAGTTGTTATCCATTCGTTTGATGTGTTTGAACTTTTGATTTTGCCATTTGATTGAGGACTTTCCTTTTTTAATTTTCCTCGGAGTTCAGTATTTTTGTGATTTTACTTTTATTAATGTTTTTCTATTTCTGTTATTTTTGTAGTCTATAATTTTGTCCATCTTCTGTAGGTAATTCTGGATATAATGGTAAATCTGGGGCTGTTGATTGCTTCATTTTAAAGTAAAAATTTTTCTAAATATCCCACAGAATTTTTTCACGGTGTGTTCTCCTGACCTTTTTTATTTTTGTTTTTTGAAATTTTTTTGATGTTTTTTTGGGAGTTTTTAAGGTTTTTATCAAAAGTAAAAAATTATTTTTGGGAGTAAAGTTTTTGCTGTTTTTAGGGTGTTTTTGATTTTTGGTAAAATAAAGTGGCCTTTGCTTCAAATGAAGGTATTTTTAGGGGTCAAAATTTTTTTTTTTTTTGGTGTGTGGGCTCAACTCGCTCAGGTACTCAACTACTCGCAACAGCATGACTTTAAGAACGAAAGACAATAAAACACTTTGAACAAAAGTAAACCTTATTAATCGTTCAGAACATATATATTCAGGTACTAAAGGCTTTCAGATGAACTTGCACTTAAACTGATCTTAAAACCTCAGATCAAATCAAATCAAATCATTTTATTGGTGTAAAATCCAAATATTGGATTGTTACCAAGACAAACATGACAATCATTACAAACATACAATATTTAAATTTAAACAACATTCATATTCTATAAAACTATATTTAAATGTTTTGGAGGAGGTGATACTTTTGCAAATTTGAAAGTGCAAGTACAAAATTATAATGCAATTGTTATAAAATATATCATAACAAATACTATAAGAAAAATATAGAATAGTCACAACTTTGTTACATCGACTAATTCTTCTTATCAGCTAGGCTATTTCTTAAAACATATAAATCATTAACTCCCTTGACAATAATTTTAGATGAGACATTTATTGATAACTGACATTTGTTAAAGTCTTTTAACATGATCTTTCTATCACAACTACTTTTGGAACAACTTTAGCTCCCAATTATATTACACCAGCTTTGTTTGTCGTTATTCACAGTTGATAGGGTCTTACGGCTCCAAAAATCTATACATATTAATTTTAAACTTATTTATATGAAATGTATGAAACAAATGGCCCAAAGTCAAACCAATGGCACGATAAATACTGAGACAAACAAGTATGCCAATGTGTATTCAATTGACGCAATACGTAATGTTATTGATTATATCGGATTTGTTTTGGAGTTGTAAGGATATTTGGAAAACTTAAATTAACCTACAATAAAATATACACTGTACATTCGTGTCTTTTTTATCTAATGAATTTCAAAATCTGAATTTTATAAATTATATTGTAGAAATGATTATCAAAGCCACTACCTGAGGATTCAGATATATCTGAAAGACCTGTCAACTACAGTAACAGAACAATTTCCTAAATACGACGGTGTTACGTCATTATTAGGTAGATAAGATAAACTCCTGACAGTACAAATCTAATTTTGTTGGCATAATTAAATCTCAGCAAATATACCAAAGTTATAATGAGATGTTTTGTATAGCTTACAGTCCCGGATGACTTTGAATTTGTTTTTCGGTTCTCCATGCTTGATCTCTTAATTAATCCACGACAAATCCGGGGGTGCCACACAATACCTTAAATGGCTTGTCATTTTGCAGCAGCAAAGGACTTTATACCCGGTTTAAGTGGGTAAATGAAGTTGTTTTCTCTTGAAAAATTTCTGACTTATGTGTATCTCAATTTACTTAGTTGCAGCCTTGCTTATCGAAAGATTTGTTTTTCATTTTCTGTTTAAAGAAATGGGGACACTGATATTAAATCATCTATTACAAAGTGTTTATAAACCGTTTTTAGTCAGGAATAAGACAGTTGTTTTCTATACGTTTGATGTGTTTGAGCTTTTGAGTTTGCCATTTGATTCGAACTTTCCGTTTTGAAATTTCCTCGGAGTTCGGTATTTTTGTTATTTTACTTTTTACAAAAAGGATGATGTCATATTTCTAATTGCCAACTTCCCTTTTTTCTATGTTGTGTTTTGAATGTTTGTCTTGGGATCTTTTTTCTTTTTTGCCATGGTGTTGTTAGTTTATTTTCGACTTATGAGTTTGTATGTCCCTTTTGTATTTTTCGTCCCCTTTTCCAATTTGTCAGGCTTTGTGTTTACATAATGCATATATATGATACGTTAATCCTGCGCACATTCACACTAAACGGTATTTGTTAACTGCGAAATGCTTTTGACACAAAACTGCTTCAAAACGACTGAAATAGAAAGAACAGAAATAAAATTATTGTTGTATTGTCATCATCTCGAATGGGTTGACTGTTATGATGGGGTTGTGTCTCAACTCACCATAATGTGGGATTCGTGTTGCCCAGTCTTTAATTTTCTATGTTTTTTCTTCTGTACTATTATTTGTCTGTTTATTTTCGATTTATGAGTCTGACTGTTCCTCTGGTATCTTTCGGCCCTCTTCGATGTCTTAGATCTATAAATACCAAGTTTACCATTTATGTCCTATTATCGATTGTGATATTTGTCTGACATCAATTTGCATGACGGGTTAAGCACGAGAAATAGTGAATGCCTACCCTGGCTACGAAACTTGTATCAATCGTTGTTTTTTTTGAGTTGATGCAATATCCTCAATTTTTTTTTTTGTTGCATTAATCATTTTGATATAATCTATTTTTTTCTATTTAGTCAAGTTTTTTTTTTACCTCAAGTCCTAGTTATTTTAAAAGAATGAAGGATATACACAATAAGATATAATTTTTTATATATTTGTTTGTTTTATGATGATTAAGATTATAACACAATGTTGACTGCTGTACCCTATTTTGACATTTTTACCTATATTATGTCTGTTTGTTTTGTTCACATATCGTTGTCAATATAATTGAATTTTATGCGACTGTCATACAAGTGAGAGGTATGGCTAGCTATAAAACCAGGTTAAATCCACTATTTTCTACATGAGTAAATGCCTGTACCAAGCCAGGATTATGACAGCTGTTATCCATTCGTTTGATGTTGCTATTCGCTTAGGGACTTTCCGTTTATAATTTTCCTCGGAATTCGGTATTTTTGTTATTTTACTTTTTACATTTTACTGAACAGAAATATATTCTTTTGTAGCGAACCTTGGAGGACAGATGGGTCTTTTTCTTGGTGCCAGCATCCTTACTATTACAGAGCTGTTGGAATTTATCATCTTTATCCTGTGGACTGTTATTCAACGTCGTACGAAAGGAAATAATGTTGTTCAAAATATATCTAAAGACATTTGAATCAATCCAATAAAAATTATTTGCAATATATTGACTTTCTACTCAAATGTGCTCGAAGTTTATATTTACAATGGTAAAAGAACTCTGAAATCAGGTGAAAAGTACAAGTGAGCATACGGAATATGTAAGATAAAAAAAATTGAAAAAAGATTTGAAATTAAAAAAATTACAATGATATTTTTAATATAAATTTACAAAATTAATGAAAAAATATGCCATACGTAAATAAAATCCAGGTATAATTTTATTTTACGGGATCGGAAAACTAAATGGTTAGTTGTCTAACAAGGTACAGATAATTTTGTCCGAACTTGATCAGCTTGTAATTTCTGTTTGTTTTTATTTCCTTTTAAGAAAGTTTTAGACGTCAAAGTGAAACTGCATTTAAAAAAAGAAACCCGATGATGTTACATTAATTGGCTTAGCAAAAGTTCTGGGTTGAAGGCCGTACTTTGACTTATAATGTGTTACTTTTACAAATTGTGTCTGGGATGGAGAATTTTCTCATACCACATCTTCTTATATCAAATAAGAAGATTTCAAGCAGATGTCGGTTTTTAAACATGATCAGTTTTAACATTTCTGTCATGTATAAGTGAGGAACATGCTCTATTGGAAAGCTAAGAAGAAAGTTATGTGTAAAGTAGTGAAATTCTACTAAGTTTCAGCTAATTCATTATCGAAAGGATCACTGGCAAATTCTGCAGACCCTCTTCATAGACCAAACGACAATCCAACATACTCTGCAAACCCTCTCGACAGACTAACTGACTTTGCAAATAGTTATCAAATGTACCAGGCTTATAATTTAATACGCCAGATGCGCGTTTCGTCTACATAAGACTCATCAGTGACGCCCAGATCAAAATAGTTAGAAAGCCAAACATGTACAAAGTTGAAGAGCATTGATGACCCAAATTTCAAAAACAATTGTGCCAAATACGGCTAAGGTAATTCGAATAACTCATACTTTTGCAAACAGTATATTTATAAAAAATGATCATATAATTGTTATTCATGTCAACACCGAATTGTTGACTACTGGGCTGGTCAAACCCTCGGGGACGAAACGTCCATCAGCAGTGGCATCGACCGAGTGGTGTAAATAGTTACCAAAGGTACCAGGCTTATAATTTAATACGCCAGACGCGCGTTCCGTCTACATAAGACTCATCAGTAACGCTCAGATCAAAAGTTATAAATGCAAGCACTCTTGATAAACCAAAAGTTATACTTTGCAAACCCTCTCTATAGACTTAAAAACTCTCCAAACCCTCTCAACCATCTCGACAGTCAAAAGGACTCTGTAAACTCTCTCGATAGACCAACAGAATCTGCCATCCCTCTCGATAGATCAACAGACCATCTCAATAGTTCAGCATTTTCTTAAAATACTCTCGATAGACTTTGAGATTCCGCAAACCAACTAGATAGACTAACAGACTCTGCACACCCTCTCGACCATCTCGGTAGACCAACAGACTCTGTTCACCCTCTTGGAAGACTCTGCAAACCCTAACTTATGAACTTACTTAAGTTATAAGCATGCGTCTAAAACACGTCATGCATTCAACAAAGACACTCAAACCAGAGCCTAAGACAATACTGATTTAACCAAATTACTTTCTGAATTTTAATTTTGAAAAAAGTTAAGTTTACATTTATTGGTTTCAACTCTATTGGCTACTGGTATTTTGTTGGTATCATTTTTAGCTCACCTGGCCCAAAGGGCCAAGTGAGCTTTTCTCATCACTTGGCGTCCGTCGTCCGTCGTCGTCCGTCGTCGTCCGTTAACTTTTACAAAAATCTTCTCCTCTGAAACTACTGGGCCAAATTTAACCAAACTTGGCCACAATCATCATTGGGGTATCTAGTTTAAAAATTGTGTCCGGTGACCCGGCCAACCAACCAAGATGGCCGCCATGGCTAAAAATAGAACATAGGGGTAAAATGTAGATTTTGGCTTATATCTCTGAAACCAAAGCATTTAGAGCAAATCTGACATGGGGTAAAATTGTTGATCAAGTCAAGATCTATCTGCCCTGAAATTTTCAGATGAATCGGACAATGGGTTGTTGGGTTGCTGCCCTAAATTAGTAATTTTAAGGATTTTTTCGTTTTGGTTATTATCTTGAAAATTATTATAGATAGAGATAAACTGTAAACAGCAATAATGTTCAGCAAAGTAAGATCTACAAATAAGTCAAATGATCAAAATGGTCAGTTGACCCTTAAGGAGTTATTGCCCTTTAAAGTCATTTTTACCAATTTTTGTAAATTTTGTAATCTTTACAAAATCTTCTCCTCTGAAACTACTGGACCAAATTCAACCAAACTTAGCCACAATCATTATTAGGGTATTTAGTTTTAAAAATATGTGCGATGACCCAGCCAACCAACCAAGATGGCTGCCATGGCTAAAAATAGAACATAGGGGTAAAATGTAGATTTTGGCTTGTAACTCTGAAACCAAAGCATTTAAAGCAAATCTTACAGGAATTAACTTGTTTATCAAGTAAATATCTATCTGCCCTCAAATTTTCAGATGAATTGGACAACTGGTTGTTGGGTTGCTGCCCCTGAATTGGTAATTTTTAAGGAAATTTTGCCGTTTTGGTTATTATCTTGAAAATTATTACAGATAGAGATAAACTGTAAACAGCAATAATGTTAAGCAAAGTAAGATCTTCAAATAAGTCAACATGATCAAAATGGTCAGTTGACCCCTAAAGGAGTTATTTCCCTTTAAAGTAATTTTTACCAATTTTTTAAACTTTTGTAATCTTTTACAAAATCTTCTCCTCTGAAACTACTGGACCAAATTCAACCAAACTTAGCCACAATCATTATTAGGGTATTTAGTTTAAAAATGTGTGCGGTGACCCAGCCAACCAACCAAGATGGCTGCCATGACTAAAAATAGAACATAGGGTAAAATGTAGATTTTGGCTTGTAACTCTGAAAACAAAGCATTTAAAGCAAATCTTACAGGGATTAACTTGTTTATCAAGTAAATATCTATCTGCCCTCAAATTTTCAGATGAATTGGACAACTGGTTGTTGGGTTGCTGCCCTGAATTGGTAATTTTAAGGAAATTTTGCCGTTTTGGTTATTATCTTGAAAATTATTACAGATAGAGATAAACTGTAAGCAGCAATAATGTTCAGCAAAGTAAGATCTTCAAATAAGTCAACATGACCAAAATGGTCAGTTGACCCTTAAGGAGTTATTGCCCTTTATAGTCAATTTTAACAATTTTCATTAATTTGGTAAATTTTGGTAAGTTTTACAAAATGTTTTCCTTTGTAATCTTCTTTTCTGAAACTGCAGTAGAAAATCAATATAGAAAACAATCTACTAATGTACTGGCAATAAAAATAATTGATAATTCTATAACATGAAAAAACCACATTAATACCTGATGATGGTGTTTCTTTCTTTACACTGAAAATGATGTCACTACTATAATTCCGAACAATAGGTCGAATGTCAGATATGTTTCAGTACTTTGGCTTCATTTTCTACAGATTCCTAAGTGCAAATGATGCTTGAATTCCTACACTAATTTAAACAGACTTCATCCCCTTTCACAGGTAATGCCTGCCTCATATTATATTTAAAACTTTAATAGAATATCAGAAATTTTGAGGGAAAATTAATCAACCATGCAAGATCTAAAACTTAATTAATATTGTTCAAATTATCAATTAACTATTAAAAAGAAAATTCTCATTATATAGTTCTTAATTTTATATTTTATCAGAAATTTAGGGAAAAAATTGAATTTAATTGTGTCCCTTGTTCTCATTTCCTGGGATAAATCCAATACAAATTAAAGTATTGGTATTGAATTAATATTTAAGAAATATTTCAAACCTTATCATTTTCTTCACAAGAATGAAGACCATATTTTCAGTGCCATGAGTATCAGTCATCATATTTGTTGTACTTTGTTGTTTAAAAGTTGAATACAAAAAGATCAACAAAGCAATTCAAAACCACTTGAATTTTGCAACAACAAATGAGAGTTTTTAACGACCTCAGCTGGCTATACAACCCTTGCACAATCAACTGAATTTTGCAGAAATCATTAATAGGAAAGATTGCCCTTAAATGATAATTTTTTATTACTTTTTTTTTGGGGGGGTGTTGCGCAACAACAAAACTTCACAACAAACTTTCTCATCACTTCGCATTTCTCGTTAGATAAATTTTACAAAAATTCTCTCCTGAAACTACTGTCAAATTAAACCAAACTTGGTTTAAATCACCACTAGGATATCCAGGGACCACTGTGTATGATGACCCTGCCTGCCAACATGGCACACATGGCTGAAATAAAACGCACTTTTAGTCTTATATCTCTGAAACTAAACGACAGTTGCATTTATCATGCATCGATTGTAAATAAAATATCAGGTGAGCGACACAGGGTCCTTGGAGCCTCTAGTTTGTTGTTGGATGAAGCCGGATACCCGGAGAGAACCTTCGGCAGGACAGCTAGCCAACATAGACAAGATTGGAGTTCAATGCTTCTGCCACCTGCGGGGTTCGAACTTGCAACTTCAGTGTTGACAAACTAGTGATACTGTAGTTTGACATCTCGGCCAGCGAGACACCTATAACATTAGAAAAAAAGACATCGATTGAGATAAAAAAAACACCATCAATTGTAAGTATACTAAAACTTATAGCAGATACACACATGATTCGGATTTTGTAAACTAAGTACAAATATAACTTAATTGTACTAGTAGTATGCTTTTGACGTGCAGCATCTACAACAAACTAACAATATCTTATTTTTTTTTTTTTTTTTTTTTAAATAGATTCCTTTTTATTCCATAAATTTCATGTTTACAATTTCTTCAGTTGCCCAGGATGCAAACTGAGGATTCCCGTTTACATTAAAAACCAACTGTCCGGGAAGCAGGAGGCTGAAAAAAAAAGTGCACTGTTTTAACAGAAAAATAGTATAATAATACTTATTATTCTTTTATATGACAATGAATGAAAAAGAAACATCTTTCTATAATGTAGTATTACATGTAGTAATAAATAATATTTATATAACATTATAATATAATCGAGTGCACCTCTCAACCAGAATAATAAAACATTATTACATAATAGAGTGCACCTCAATAATTTAACATTATAACATAATCAAGTGCACCTCTAAACTATGGATTATCTAATACAAATTAAAGAGACAAAGGCTAACCACATAACACTGTGACTGTTATCTCCTGCAAGGTATGTAATTATCATATACAATTAGTTAATGTGTTTTTTTTGTTCTTTATTTATTGTATTATTAGATAAGTAACAGGGTTCTGATTTCAGATGGATTATCATGTATGATTTCCAAAGATTCAAAATATGTGTAGTTGACATTTTTATCTTATCATATTTGATTTTGTTTCTTATTTCCACAAGGACCATTTTGTCAAGATAAAAAAGAAATTTACAAGTAAAGTGTGGTTCGATTGACCACTGCCATCTCTCAAAAGCATAAATTGTTTTAAATTTTCATCATCTAATTGAACATTCCATAATGTGAAAATATGTTTGATTTCACTAATGATTATTTTAGTTGTATTGCAGTCGAAACATAAATGTTACAAATTTTCAATATTATTAACCGTTTGGCAAATATGACATTTTCCGTTTGACAATTGCATTTTTTAAGTCTACTTTCCGTATAAATGATATTGTGAATGCATTTCCATTGAAATTCTTTTATTTTATTGGTGATATTAAGTTTTTTCAAATTGTCCCATACTATTTTCCAATAAATTTCAGGCCCAAAAATTTTTCGCCATTTGTTTTGACATTTTGGATATATATTCTTATTAATCATGTCTCGAATATATTTGAGTTTCAATTCTTTAGGTTTGATTTTTTTGTCATTTCTATCTAATATGAACATTTCATTAGAAAGTTTAAGTTCTATGTTTGCTTTTTCATTAATTTCATTACCAATTTCTAAAATTTGTTAGAAGTCGATTGGTATTGAACTTTTAATTCTTGAAAATTCCGATATACAATTTCTTTTATCCAAAAGTTTTTCAAATATATAATTACAACTGTAAAATTTGTTGCTTTCTTCATTCCATATGTCTTTGATATATTTCATGTTACTTTTTAGAAAGGAAGAAAAAAAACCAATGTTTTATTTTGGAATGAAAGTTTTGAATTACCAAATAGTCTCATATTAAGTACATCGTTCTTTGTTTTGGGATTTATATCTCCAATTTTTAGAAAACTAGACCATGTATGGATCATTTTCTGATAAAATAAAGGAATATTTTTAAGATTTAGTCCGTTAATATTTGAACATTTACATAAAACATATTTATCATTATACTTGTTGTCAAATTGTCGAAGCCAATACTTGTCAATCGCATTCCAGCTTTCTAACGGTTCATGAAGAATGCGATAAAGAGACTTTATTTGCTTACTTCTAATGAATAAGTCTATACTAATCATGCCCATGCCACCCTTTGTTATATCAAGCCAACAGACTTGTCTTTCTATTTGATTTACTTTCCCATCCCATATAAAATTCCAAATAATAGTGTTTATTTCTTTTGAATATTTTTTAAGAAATCCCCTCATTTCAATTTCATAACTACACATGGGCAAAATGAAATTTTTAACTATTAAGGTTTTACCACTAAATGAAAGTTTCCTGCTTTTCCACACGTGGACACAGTTTGTAATCTTTACTATAATGCTTTGCCATATAGCATCATTATCAATGTCATATCCGCGATTTACTCCGAGGGTTTTTACATAACCTGTAATCCATTTAATTTTATTAAAATTTTTTTTTTTTTTTTTTAGAGATCCTATAGGTAAACCTTTGGTTTTATTAAAACTAATTTTAGATCCCGAAGCTTTTTCGTTAATCGTTAGGACATTAAAAGATTTTTCTACTGATTTCTCATTTTTGTTAAATAACTGAGTGTCATCAGCAAACATGCATAATTTATTTTCTATATTTTTACCCCCCTCACCAGGTATCTGAATCCCTTCAATTTCCTTGTTACCTCGTATTGCACATGCCATTGCTTCTGCTTGCAAAATGTATATAAGGGGTGCTATTGTACAGCCCTGTCTAGCCGAACGAGTTATCGAAAAATATTTTGAAACATGTCCATTTGTTTTTATACAAGTTAAAGCATCATAAAGTAACATTTTGATCCATTGCCTAAATTTTTCCCCAAAATTAAACTTTTCTAATACAAAATCCACCCAATCCCATTCAACTCTATCAAAGGCTTTTTGTTGATCAAGAATATTATTATTCCATCGTTGTCTTCGTTGTCAATATAGTCTATTATATCTCGAATTAATCTGTTAGCATCACTAATGTTTCTCCCTTTAACAAACCCTTTTTGATCTGGATGTATTATTTTTGGTAAGACTTTTTTCAATCTCATTGCAAGAAGTTTTGCTATGATTTTATAATCGGTGTTAAGTAAGGTAAGAGGTCTCCAGTTTTTAATATTTTCTCTTTCACCACCCTTATGTTATAACGTAAGAACCCCTTTATGTTGTGATTTACTTAAGGCAGTTTTATCAAATATTTCTTGAAGGAGTATAAAAAAACAAATATCTTAGGAAACATAACTTTCTAAAATATATGCACATAATAAAAATCATCTGTTGGTTACATTGTAACATACCAGAGTTGAAAAACAAATAATTTCATAAACTGGATAGGCGAACTTTGCTATTGTTTAGACCTTAGAAATCTAGTTTCTAGTTTTTACGTGTTTGCATGTTGAATTTGAATATGATCTTTTGAGACGGAGCATCTTATGTTTTGTTTTAAAAAAGGTGAATTTAATCCACTGCAATAATTAATTATTAACAAGAAACTTAAGTAAAGTGAAATATAATCTGCAATTCCACTGGAATGTAATTGTGAATGTTGGAAAGCAAATCCAGTTAAGAAAATATAAGGTGAGAATGGTAGAATAGAGTTCATTTGGAGTTAATTGGGAGTTAATTGAGAGGTGCAACATTTAGAAATTCATTTTATGTACTGGGAAAAAAGATTGACTTGTTATATATTTCTTGTTCGTTCATTTTCTGTACATTAATTAGGCCGTTAGTTTTCTCGTTTGAACTGTTTTTCATTTGTGATTTCGGGGCCTTTTATAGCTGACTATGCAGTATGGTCTTTGCTCATTGTTGAAGGCGGTACAGTGACCTATCACTGTTAATTTCTGTGTTATTTGGTCTCTTGTGAAGAGTTGACTCATTGATAATCATACCACATCTTCTTCTGTATGTTGGATGAGGAATGGGAAAATTAAACTGCGACTTGGAAATAGGTTTTAAATGGGAAACTCCACACTAAAATTTACGACAAAAGGGACGATTTTTCGTTCCCTATTGTTATTTTTTCCCCTTTTTGGATGGTGATGTTCCTTTGGCACCATCTTACGGTGTTTATATTTCACAACTCGTTAGCTATGCCCGTGTCTGTTGTGACGTTTTTGATTATAACGAACGTAATCTATGTATTACTGGTATTTTATTAAGCAAGGGATTTTGTTACCACAAATTAAATTCTTCCATAGATATAAAGATTTGGTTTTGAAGTTTGGTTGTACCTGTAGAAAACTTATTTCAAACGGGATAGCACATCCTCATTTTTACGGAAATGTTGTTAACCGTGCCCGGAAATTTAGAAACGATCCTGGTAAACGTATCGATCCTTTAAATAAACTTCTCCTAAAAGGTTACCATTTCAACACTCTAGTTAGATCACTGCATATTGTTTTTATTGGTATTAATATTGATTTTGTTATCAGTAAATTAAAAGCAAACTAAATATTATTGTTTTATACATATACACATTCATGGATTTACAATCTGTCGATACCTGTATCTTAACATTGCACAAGGTCATGTTTTTTTCTCTGACTGTTTATGACATCGTTACACTTAATCCATTGGATGTTTGATGTGTACTGATTGATAATTTAGTCTTAGATGCCTGATGTTTTTTATTAGTTGTTAGTGGCTTTCAACTAGCTGTCAGTAACTGTGAGTACTCTCAGATCTGTACTTAGAGTCTTTTTGTTATTGGGATGTATAAGTACCTGGCCACGTCCACTTGTATTTGTAGTATTTGTATTTTAATCCATCTGATGAGTTAAGCCTTTTTCAAATGATTTTTATAATTCGTTCTTATGTTGTACTTTTACACCACTGTCCCAGGTTAGGGGGAGGGTTTGGGATCCCGCTAACATGTTTAACCCCACAACATTCTCTATGTATGTGCCTGTAATTCAGTGGTTGTCGTTTCTTTATGCGTTTCATATTTGTTTTTCGTTCATTTTTTGTACATAGATTAGGCCGTTAGTTTTCTCGTGTGAATTGTTTTACATTGTCATTTTGGGGCCTTTTATAGCTGACTATGCGGTATGGGCATTTCTCATTGTTGAGGGCCGTACGGTGACCTATAGTTATTAATTTCCGTGTCATTTTTGTCTCTTGTGGATAGTTGTCTCATTGGCAATCATACCACATCTTCTTTTTTACAATTATAGGACATTGTGCCTTGCAACAGGCCACAGTACTTAATAGAACATATACATTTAAAATCGTTACGTACGAAAAATGCATACCGAGAATGGTTGATTGTTTTACAATCTTGGTTAAAATGATAATTCTAGTATGCAGATAAAATGGTCGGTTACCTTTTAAACAGAATAATTAACCAAAGTGCTTTTGTTTTGTAACAGAGGGTTGTTACATACAAGCTTTCTTGTCTATGTAAAGGAAAATGAATAAGGAATCAAATGATGGGTCGGCAATTTCCTTGTTTTCTTAATAGTGTGTGAACCCTGACGTCGCAAGCTCCTCATTCAAGCGTTTTCTAAAAAGACCGTCAGACGTCAGAACAATATCGGACATTCCGCCTACAACTAACCGTTTTATATCAATTCTCAAAGAACACTTATGAAATAGTTCGCATTTACAGTTTAAACATAGATATGCTTTTAAAGACGTCAAACATTGTCCTGTTATTAGAACCATAGGAACCAGAGTAACAGGATAGACACAATTCTTCATCTAGGAATGCTGTTTTTTTTTAATTAAACTCCCTTTAATGTCACGATAACGTTTCTTCTTTGGGGGATTTTGGTTTCTGACACGAAATTTCACTTTTTAGAAGTATAATATTGTTGTAATCAATAAATTTGCTGATATCGGCATAGACAGGATAAACGAGTACCCACTAATTTATTGTTCACAAAATGTCTTGAATTTTCTTTTCTCTAAACTGTTATGATAGACAAGTGCTGTGCAGAATTTTTAGTTTTGTTTTCACTTTAAGAGTTCAATAGTCACAGGCAGAAACCAGCAAGTGGCGGTACCACCATAGACATGCATTACATATACGCCAATTGATTTAGTTTGTGATGGAAAATGTTATATGGTATATAATAGAAACTCTGATTTTTCGATAGAGTTAGCAATAACATTCTTAAATAGTTCATTTTGCATACACCAGGGCAATCAGAAAATAGGAAAACAAATCATTTGAAATATGTTATCCATGTTCAATCCTACCCGTACGAAATTATAAGGCGTATTACGCCTGGAAATCTGGCGTAAACCAGGCGGAAGTGGTAGTTACGTGTCCAGATCCAGGCGTAAGAGAGCAGGAAACGTAAATTCGTAGTCCTCACGGGCGCAGAACAAGAGCGCACACACTGAAATGTCTCGCCTTCTTTACTAACCATTGATTTTATGTTGATAGTCCTATATATAAAGCTTAAATACAAGTAACACATAAATTAAACATGATCCAAGAAAATGAGGTCAAGGTCAGATAAACCAAACGAAAAATACATGTACACCTTACAATCATTCAATAAACCAAACATAGTTGACCTATTGCTTATAGTTTCTAAGAAACAGTCTTAACCAAGAAAACTTAACATTGACCAATGAACCATGAAAATGAGGTCAAGGTCAGATGAACCATGCCAGACAGACATGTACACCTTACAATCAATTTATGCATTAAATATAGTTGACCTATTGCTTATAGTATCTAAGAAACAAACTTAACCATGAAAACTTAACATTGACCAATGAATCATGAAAATGAGGTCAAGGTCAGATGATACCTGCCAGACAGACACATACACCTTACAATCCTTCCCTACAACAAATATAGTTGATCTATTGCTTATAGTTGAAGAAAAACAGACCAAAACACAAAAACTTAACACTGAGAAATGGACCAAGAAAATGAGGTCGAGGTCAAATAAAACCTGCGAGACTGACATATACACCATAAAATATTTCCATACACCAAATATAGTTGACCTATTGCATGTAGTATTAGAAAAAAAGACCAAAACTCAAAAACTTAACTTTGACCACTGAACCATGAAAATGAGGTCAAGGTCAGATGACACCTACCAGTTGGACATGTACACCTTACAATCATTCCATATACCAAATATAGTAGACCTTCTGCTTATAGTATCTGATATATGGACTTGACCACGAAAACTTAACCTTGTTCACTGATCCATGAAATGAGGTCGAGGTCAAATGAAAACTGTCTGACGGGCATGAAGACCTTGCAAGGTACGCACATACTAAATATAGTTTTCCTATTACTCATAATAAGAAAGAAATTAACATTACAAAAAATGTTGACTTTTTTTCCAAGTAGTCACTGAACCATGAAAATGAGGTAAAGGATAATGGACATATGACAGACGGAAACTTCGTAACATAAGGCATCTATATACAAAGTATGAAGCACCCAGGTCTTCTAGCTTCTATAATATAAAGTTTTTAAGAAGTTAGCTAACGCCGCCGCCGCCGTAGCCTCCGTCGCCGCCGCCACCGCCGGATCACTATCCCTATGTCGAGCTTTCTGCGACAAAAGTCGCAGGCTCGACAAAAAAGTGGTAAACCTGGCGTCAATTGGAATAAGCAAGGCGTAAATTTTCCTACGGGAGTAAAACTGTTGGTATGGCGTAAATCATAATACCCATAATGCTTTGTTTAAAAGGATCATGGGAATTTTTTTCAAAATTTGGCTCTTTGGTATGAGGTTGCAAGAGTTGGACTTATGGCAGCTTTATATATTCAGGGATTATAAATTAGATTGTTTTATGCTTTTTTGAAGAATTTGAAATTGGAATTATGGAATCAAATTGATAAATGAAAATTGTGAAATACAAGGAATGTAGTATACATGGTAAATGACAATTATGTGAGTAACTTAAAGTTATTAAGTTTTTATCTTTTAACAGTAATTTTGAATTCTGCAAACCTTCATCCTTGGATAATAACACTAAAATCTTTCACATTAACTTAAATTGCAGTATTATCATTGATATTTTAGTTCAAATGATATTAATTTTCAAAAAAACTTTTACTAGACGAAGTGTGCAACCTGTGCTATATAGTAAGGCGATCACGATGTCCCCTTTATCAGTGGAAAGCGCCATTGGTGGTCCCCCCAAATCTTGTTTTATAACTATGGAATCAAGGGTAAAAATAATATTATCGGACATATAGCTGTTAATTAGTCTCCTTGGGCGTTTGATTAATTATCAGTTTGGTGTAAATGAAGTCAGCCGACTTAGTGCGGTGGTTTCTTATTGCCAGTTAGTTAACTTCTTCATTTTAATTCAATATTTAGAAAATGATATAAAATTTTATAAAAGAATTCATTGGTACCATTTTTCATCGCGCAATGGCAAATTAGAACCATAAAATCTGCCGTGTCGGACTTAAAATGTATCGTCTATCTAAAAGATGTAGTCGTTTTTGTCAAAATAAAGTCATAACTGTCTCCTTTTTTAAATAGAACCACGTTGTGTTGACGAATTATGTCTCGGTCATTTACGGCACCAAGGAAGCTATATACGGTGATGAATAAGCAAAAGACAGGGTTTTTTCTTCGCTTCTACAGAAAAACAATAATATCCGACCATTTGCTGCTTCAGATGACTTCGAAACTTCAAAAGTCTCTTGTTTTTTTTTTACCATTTTTAAATTAAGAGAAATACTTTTCTCATGTTGTCCGTCATTACGTTCGCTACAACAAGATCACGGTATACGTGAGTCAGTGATGCAACGCGTAAAAGTCCTTTTTTTTTTGTTGTTTTATACTCACAAAACTGAAGGCATCTGTAGATCATGTGGATTTAAAAAAATTACATTTATCGCGTGTTGCCAGGGTAACGTTCAGTGGGAAATATAAATATGCATATGCCATCACAGAATTGTCTCAAGTGTAATTTAACATCAGAGATCGTAACATTCATCCTGAATACGCGAGGTACTGGATTTCACTTGAAGTAGCCTGGGATCCTGGCTAACTGCTCGACGAAGTATTAGACTGGGTCAGGATGTCAGGCTAGATCTGAAGTCCATCCTCCGACCTGACGCGGCTGCTATAATGTATACATCCCACACTTGTAAGAAAGGGTTTTACTGTTGCAACCGGACAATTCCAGGAATTACTGACTTTATTTCTTAACGGCACAACTTAACCCTTGAGATTGATTTAGTATTTGAACAAATTAAATCAAATTGTCCTACAGCCAGGTTTTGAAATAGGACTTCGTCTTATTTCAGTATAAAGTATATTTACATAAAGAATATATATTTATTACTCATTTGTTTACAAAGATCGTGATCGCAACTTTTCCTACAATTTTAACCTATAAAATTTATATGTCTAACGCACGTGTTGAGAACTGCATTTTTTACATGTATTTCAACGGATAAATGTAACAATATCTGACTGAAATGATAACCTCTATTCGTCCACACTATCACCGAGGTAGTATTACCGTCAAGATCTCAGTTACGCAGGATCGAAGATATTCGAAATTGAAGAAAGGCCATACAATTATTTCCCCCTCTTTTTTTCAAAATTGAGGATACAATTTGTTAATTTTGCTGAAAATGGTTAAATCTACAGAAATCCCTTGTAACTTAAAAAAAATCTTATTTCTTGAAATTTGTAAATCGTAACATATATTCTTAAATTAAATATGTTTATTCCTAATGAACCGTCATTCCTAATACGTACAGTGTTACTTGTGCTATTTATGGATACACAATTTTTCGACCTAATTTTTCCTTGCCAACTTTTAATGGCATTTTTTTCACAATTAACTCTAAAACCAAACGTTTATTGTATTAAGAAGTGAGGTTTTTGTTATTCCGTTCGACAATTTTACTTTGTTATAATTGTAGTTTTTAAATTGATAAATTATACAAACATTTTTATCGTTTAATATTTAAATCATCATAATGACTGATGACACTGATATGATATCGCATATAGGATCTGCTATTCATTAACACGTCGATGGTCAAACATTATATTCAACTGTGTGCTAATTAATGTATAGGGTGTTTTGAATAAATAACCTCTACCCAGAATGAATCACAAAAAATTTGGCCATTGATTTTTGTTACTATTAATAGCAATCCCGCTCAAATCCCGTTTCAATCACAGTAGGAAGTACGGGGACAACGTGATCGCCTTACTATATAGCGGGTTGCACACTTCGTCTAGTAATGGACTTCTGCTCATAGTCATAATTCTTATTTAAACTTAAACTTATTTGAGCCAGTGTCTGTCTAATATGTATTTATTTATATAGCTTCTTCAATGGTTAATATCTCAAATTTTATGTCAAACAATGAGAAATTTAAGCAACAGTACAGAAGTTTGTATCAAATACACAAAAGTACACAGCTAGGGTAATACACTGATTTAAATAAAGTGTAGTATTATGTAATGATATTACACCTGGTTTATTCATTGACCAGGCGTATTCATTTGCATATTACGCCTGGTTTTATGTCAACCAGGCGTACTCATAAAAATATTACGCCTAATTTAACGCCTGGTTTGCGCCTCAGTTACGCTTGGTTTCCGCATGGTTGACGCCTGGACATGCATTCCTTTAACACTGCTATGACGCCCAGTTAAAGTTTGATTTCTACACCTGGTTTGATCAGGGTACGGCAGCGGTGCACTTCCTCAGAACCATTACTTGTGTAGAACCGGAGTACGCTCTCAGAACCAATATCAGTCTTGCGCAGATATGTATTTGTTTGACATCTCAATCCCGTAAAATTAAGACAGATAACAACGACCCTGAAAGAAAACATCAAGTTGTTTCAACTTTACCTCATTGATGAGAGACGGTGTAATAAAATGTTTACGTGGTGATTACTTTACCATCTCATGTATATAGGCTATATATCTATTTATGAATTACACATTATTATTTAGGTGAAATAAGCTGCCAACAAACTATTTTAATTTTACAAATATATATTTAATTAAGTTGATAAGAAAACGGAGACATTAAAAAAAATCAGAGATAGATACCTCCAACATTTAATAGGTCAAATTCAATTTGATATAGCTATAGATCTTATTTTACATTTGATAATGTATACGAAGATACGTTTTGATGTTAAGATTTTATTGAGATATACACATGGGAATATACAATCCTTTAATAGTCATGTATTAGTGTCTGTTTCTTTGTAACGCCTCCCTAGGGAAGCTTAATTGTAACGAGCATACATTGTATTGTATTGTATAAAAATTATGTAGTTTATAATTTGTAATTTTCTTAGTACGCTATCTAGAGTATTCTAAACAGTTTGCGAATTTGCGAGCGATTGGGTACCCCGAAAATGAAAGAAGTGATTTTTATTTTACTTTTCAAATTGTCATTGGGTCACTTCCAAATATTCATCGCATGAAAATATGTCTTTTGAATTTCTTTATGTATCTTTTCACCTTCCTTTCTCATTCCTTTCAGGGATTTTCCCTGAACTAACATTAGAAGATTTTTTTTATGATTTTTAAAAATGTCAATGGATACCACAGTTAATTAAGTGACATAGAGTTTTACCCAAATCACATTAAAAGTGTGCATTGTTCAATCAATGAAAATTATTTGAACAACATTTTGTGTAGTGGAGCTAACTTATAATTCATTAAAACATTAGACGCGGTAATAAAAGACACGGTATAACGTATATTTTGTTTTTAGTCATACTCATCAAACATGTTTGTGTTAAACAGTTGCTTGGTTATTTACTGGAAAAACGGTCTGTTCTGAGATCTCTGAGGAAGTACTGACATTCAGTTTACTTAGAAAATTAAATTCTGACTAATGGTTGGTTCTGAGGTGGTATCGACATTCAGTTTACTTAAATACTTACCAAGTATTGCTGTTTTTACTGTAAGTAAAGGTTGGTTCCGCGGAGGTACCGACATTCAGTTTACTTAGAAAATTGAATTCTGACCAGGTTTTGAGGTTTTTACTGTAAATAAAGGAGGATTCTGCGGCGGTACCAACATACACTTTGCTTAGAAAATTGAATTCTATCCAGGTACGGATGTTTTTTTACTATAAATGACGGTTGGTTCTTAGGAGTTACAGACATTTAGTGCACTTAGAAAATCAAATTCTGACCAGGTGTGACTGCATGTTTTTTTTTACTGTTAATAAAGGATGGTTCTGATGAGGTAATAACATAAAGTTTACTCTGAAAATTTGGTTCTTACAAGTTATTGTTTTTTTTATTTAATACCATAGATAGCAGTTGGTTCTGAGGATGTACCGACACTCTGTTTACTTAGAAAATTAAGTTCTGACAATATTCTTTTTTAATTGAACAAAGGTTTGCTCTAAGGATGTACCGACATTCAGTTTACTTTAAAAATAAGTTCTGACCTGGTATAGTAGTTTTTACTGACACTAAAGGTTCAAGTTCTGAGTTGGTATACCAACATACAGTTAACTTAGAAAATTTAGTTCGAACAATGTATTGTTGTTTTAACTGTAGAATTTCGTTCGGACAAGGTACGGTTGTTTTTACTTTAAATAACGGTTGGTTCTGAGAAGGTACTGACATTCAGTTTTCTGAGAAATTTTGTTTGGACAAGGTACGGTTGATTTTACTATGAATAACGGTTGGTTCTGAGGAGGTACCGACATAAAGTTTACTACGAAAACTTTGTTTGGACAAGGTACGGTTGATTTTATTATAAATGACGGTTGGTTCTGAGGAGGTACCGACATTCAGTTTAATTAGACAATTAAAATATTGCTGTGTTTACTGTAAATAAAGGATGGTTATGAGGTTGTACCAACATACAGTTTACTGAGAAAAAAATGTTAGGACAAGGTACGGTTGTTTTTCTCTATAAATAACGGTTGGTTCTGGGGAGTTACCGATTCTGAGGAGGTACTGACATTCAGTTTACTAAGAAAGTAAAACTCTGACCAGGTATTGCTGTTTTTACTGTAAGTAAAGGATGGTTCTGAGGAGGTACCGACATAAAGTTTACTGAGAAAATTTCGTTTGGACACGGTACGTTTGATTTTACTATAAATAATGGTTGGTTCTGATGTAATGTCGACATTCAGTTTACTTAAATACTTACCAAGTATTGCTGTTTTTACTGTAAGTAAAGGATGGTTCTGATGGGGTACCAACATACAGTTCGCTTAGAAAATTGAATTTTGACCAGGTACGCGCATGTTTTTTTTCTATAGATAACAGTTGGTTCTGAGGATGTACCCACACTCTGTTTACTTAGAAAATTTAGTTCTGACAAATATGTCTTTTTTTTTTTTTTTTTTTTTTTGTGTACAGAGGTTTGTTCTAAGGATATACCGACATTCAGTTCACTTTAAAAATAAGTTCTGACCTGGCATAGTAGTTTTACTGACAATAAAGGTTCAAGTTCTGAGTTGGTACCAACATACAGTTTACTTAGAAAATTAAGTTCTATCAATGTACTGTTAACTGTAGAATTTCGTTTGGACAAGGTACGATTGTTTTACTTTAAATAACGGTTGGTTCTGAGAAGGTACTGACATTCAGTTTTCTGAGAAATTTTGTTCGGACAAGGTACGCTTGATTTTACTATGAATAACGGTTGGTTCTGAGGAGGTACCGATTTTCAGTTTACTTAGAAATTAAATTCTGACCAGGTATTGCTGTTATTACTGCAAATAAAGGTTGGTTCTGAGGAGGTACCAACATTCAATTTAATTAGACAATTAAAATATTGCTGTGTTTACTATAAATAAAGGATGGTTATGAGGTTGTACCAACATACAGTTTACTGAGAAAAAATTGTTAGGACAAGGTACGGTAAATAACGGTTGGTTCTGAGGAGGTACCGATAACGGTTGGTTCTGAGTAACCGACATTCAGTTTACTAAGAAAGTTAAACTCTGACCAGGCATTGCTGTTTTTACTGTAAGTAAAGGATGGTTCTGAGTAGGTAACGACATAAAGTTTACTGAGAAAATTTTGTTTGGACAAGGTACGGTTGATTTTACTATGAATAACGGTTGGTTCTGAGGAGGTACCGATATTCAGTTTTCTGAGAAATTTTGTTTGGACAAGGTACGGTTGGTTTTACTATGAATAACGGTTGGTTCTGAGGAGGTACGTATACCGATATTCAGTTTTCTGAGAAATTTTGTTTGGACAAGGTACGGTTGATTTTACTATGAATAACAGTTGGTTCTGAGGAGGTACCGATATTCAGTTTTCTGAGAAGATAAAACTCTGACCAGGTATTGCTGTTTTTACTGTAAATAAAAGTTAGTTCTGAAGGGGCACTGGTATTCAGTTCACTTGAAAAATTTTGTTTTGACTAGGTATTGATGGTTTTACCATATATAACGGTTGGTTCTGAGGTGTTACCGACGAAAATTAACTGAAACAAATTGGTTATGACAAGGTATTGTGGTTTTTTTTTACTGTAAATAACGATTGGTTTTGGTTAGTACTGACATAAAGGTATCGGTATGACTTTAAATTTTCACTTCTGTTCTCGTACTATGGACGAATAACAAATATTTTTGCGCTCCATGTATACCTTACAACAAAATTATTTCTATTTACGGCTGTGTACACTATTTTATTTGCAGGTATTTTGTCTATGGTTATGGTTGTCTTTCTGATATTGTTTTACATCTAACTCCCTCGTTCTATTATTTTTGTATTTAAATTGTATCATAGATCAAATTTATTTGTTGAGTGTATATATATATATATAAAAAGATGTGGCATGATTGCCAATGAGACAACTATCCACAAAAGACCAAATGACACAGAAATTAACAACAGCAGGCCATCGTCTGGCCTTCAACAATGAGCAAAGTCCGCCGCCCATAGTCAGCTATAAAGGGCCTCGAAATGACAATGAAAAACAATTCAAACGAGAAATTTAACGGCCTAATTTATGTTCACTTGTTTTTTTTTAATATATATGTCTTTTGATTGAGTTAAGCCATTTTAATTGATATTAAATAGTGTGTCATTCTATGTTGTGATGTAACACTATTCTTTCAGGGTAGGGTGAAGGTTGGTGCCTATCAAAACGTTTAAACCCGCTGCATTTTGTTGCACCTGACCTAAGTCAGGAATCTGATGTCCAGTGGTTTTCGTTTGTTGATGTGGGTTTCTATTACTTGTCTTTGTAAATATTAACTTTACTGTTTAGTCTTTTTGTCGAGCTTTCGACTTTTGTCGAAAAGCGAGACATAGCGATCCTACATTCCGTCGTCGGCGGTATCCACAAATATTCACTCTGTTTCAATTTTTTAAATTTTGATAACTTTCTCAAACTATCCTGGATTTCTATCAAACTTGGACAGGAGCTTGTTTATGATCATAAAATAGTATTTGTCAAAGAGACAACAACCCGACCAAAGAGCTGTCTGAAAACATTGACGTGACTCGGTACTTATACATCCCGTCATTGTGCTATGTTATTGTTGAGCACTCTTGTTTTTTTTTTTTTTTGGCCGTGTGCTTTGATTTTATGCCTTTTTGTTTTTCTTTGTTGACATTTTTTTACAGTAATAAATATTATAATACAATGTTGACTGCTGTTTCCACATTTTTACCTATTATGTCTGATTGTTTTGTTCACACATCGTTTGCAACATAATGGAATGTTTTCTTACAAGTTAGCTAACTATCTCCATAGAAAAATACCATTGTAACCTAAAGTCAGGGCTTTTGATTTTACCGTTTGGTTATGGACTTTCCTTCCGAAAGTTTCTTCGGGGTGTTTTCGTTATTTTATTTTTAATGTCAACCATAGATTCAACTACCTAATAAAACTATTGAGATCTATTAATAGCTTCTTTTTTAATTAAAAATGTGCGTGAATACGTAAATGTTATATAAACCCGACGATTAAAAATAACTAAAAACAAGAATGTGTCCATAGTACACGAATGCCCCACTCGCACTATCATTTTCTATGTTTAGTGGACAAATTGGAATAACACTCTAATTTGGCATTAAAATTAGACAGATCATATCATAAGGAACATTGGTTTTCCCGTTTGAATGGTTTTACACTAGTAATTTTGGGGCCCTTTATAGCTTGTTGTTCGGTGTGAGCCAAGGCTCCGTGTTGAAGGCCGTACCTTGACCTATAATGGTTTACTTTTATAAATTGTTATTTGGATGGAGAGTTGTCTCACTGGCACTCATACCACATCTTCCTATATCTATGTATACTAAATTTCAAGTTGACTGGACTTCAACTTCTTCAAAAACTACCTTGACCAAAAACTTTAACCAAAAACTTTAACCTGAAACTTGCACTATCATTTTCTATGTTCAGTGGACCGTAAAATTGGGATAAAAACTCTAATTTGGCATTAAAACAAAAAAGATCAAATCATAGGGAACATGTGTACTAAGTTTCAAGTTAACTTGACTTCAACTTCAACAGAAACTACCTTGACCAAAACTTTAACCTGAAGCGGGACGGATGGACGAACGAACGGACGCACAGACCAGAAAACATAATGCCCTCTACTATGGTAGGTGGGGCATAAAAACATCTAGAGGGCAACATATAGAACTATTTATTACGTTTTGATCAGCGACAAAACAACAAAATGAGAATATATGCAAAATCATAGTATAATCAAAAGTGATATCCATAAGACAATGAAACAACAAGTTCAACTTCAAATTAAATTATATAGATACACACACAGTTTTATAGAAATTTAATTATGTCAAAAATAAATTAGATTGTTGGATCATCCATATGAACAAACACAAGCTGTCGCTTGACCAAATACACACATACCGCGTTCCCGTCAACATAATGAATGTGTACGGCAACATAATAAAAAAGTATTAAATTGCAAGTTTCATTAGACTTAAACTAATTTTTCATATATATCTTACATTCAAGAATAAACAGATAGCATTACATTCCTTTAAAACAACTCCATTAATTTAAGTTCAAAATTCAAATGGTTGTCTGTTTATTTTTGTTTTACTGTTTCTTGTTATTTTATCTACAGCTTTGAAACTAATATAAGGAATAAAATAGCATCTTTAAAATGCTGAATATTGATGTTATAAGACCATCATAACTACTTTAATACAATATAACTTAAGTAGAATATTTTCAATTTGAATGTTCATAGTTATTTTCTATACTTCTTTTGCACCTCATTATATACATCTACTTCTGTCTCCATACATTTTTCGTTTGCTAACTCATATGGGCACATTGTCGTCTTCTGGTGGAAGTATATTATTGCCTCCTTATGTAAAACAAAGGTCACATAGTGGTCAGCAAAACTAAAATTATAAATAAACAGAATTTAAACTTCAGCATGTAATGGTTAAACATTTTTATTCCTATTTGTTTGTTTGTAAAGTCAGTTTAAGACATTGACATATTTATACATTTTTTGCAGATGTTAACTTTTCGCTACATCAATAGAAAACGTCACCCATTAACAGTAGACGTGACCGTGGCGGTGTCGTCATGAACCAAATATGAAACTGACTAACGGCCATACGGCTCCATAGGGAGTCACCACGTGACGGTGTTAAACCAATCACAACGTAATAATTAAATAACCACAATGCGATAAAAATTATGATGTACCGATTATCAGGTTGTCTGCATGTTGATATTGTAAAATGTCATCTGCGAGTCACAATATGAAGCTTTTTGTCGAGTGAGCGCAGCGAACGAGATCAAAAAGCCTTCATATTGTGTCGAGCAGCTGATATTTTACAATACCAATATGCAGATAACCAGATAATCGATTTATCGGGCTGTATTTACGTCTTTTGGGGGTGTTTTCTTTGTTTCACCAGCAACTGGAAGATGACTTGATAACGTCGGGTCAAACTTATCAACGTCGGTTCAAACATTATGACGTCGCTGATATGTCCAGGGTTGAGTTCAATATCGTAGCAGCTACGTGCTACGTAGATTTTAACTATTGAACGTGTAGCTATAGACTAGTTGCTACATAGATATTGATAGCAGCTACGTAGCCGCTACGTAGCTGCTACGATATTGAACTCAACCCGGGTAAAAGTTATTAAGGCCGGGTCAACATATTTGACGTCACAAAGCCATGATAAGGAATAATATAAAGAGCTGAACAGAATGATATAGACAGTGGGACGACCGATAAATATATATATATATATATATATATATATATATATAATTTAATTTTGGATGTAACACGTCTTCTGATCGGCTGACGTCGTTTTGTTTATCAGCCCATAGACATAATTTTGTTATTTCTAAATGTAGTTTTTAGCTAAAAATGAAGACGAACTACGATAACCCCTTATTAGTATGATGATTTTATATATTAATAATAAAAAACCCATTAGATACAAAGAGAATAGGCTTTAATTGTCATAAGAATATCAGCAACAAGATTGAACTTACAACTTATATTTCAGAAAAATATTGTTAAGTTCAATATTTTTCAGCTTTCTTATTCTTCTGCCGCCGAATCTGAAGGGTACCTGATGGTTGTATACAAGTTCTTCTGTCAAATACTTCAACAGAGCACTAATAATCTGCAAAAAAACAAATATTAAATCCCGAACATTCAAGATATTCATATACTGTGAACACGACCAATGTTTAAGACAGGCTATATATTAAAAAAAGACAAGATACAGTACCGAAACATTTCAGTTCAGGTAAGTGAACTACTAGGAAAAGAGAGAAGCATTCACTTTTAACGCCGTTTCTATTTATGTATTCAACTTTTATAGTTTAATAGAAAAAAGTTGAAAACAATGGTCATTAGTTTAAAACAAAGATTGACACGTTTATTCGAAGTGTTGCCCTTATATTAATCTAGATCCATTTCAACAACTGTGTTAACGCTTTTTAACTTGTTTTTTTTAACTTCTGTTTCCAACTGCTGCATGATGATTAAAGGGGTACTAGCTACGAGATATAGAAAAAATCTAACGTATATTTTTTTCCAATCATTAACGATAGTGAAAAGTGAAATAATAATTCGCTTTTAGATGAAACTATGTTTAAATTTTGTCAAATTAAACTAAGGAACAATAACGGTGAATTATTCTCTTGCATGAATTATTCACTTGCAAGTTGTTTAAACTGAATGCGGGGGTTGTCCCTTTTCCGTAAAAGTTTTTACTTTTGTTTTCCACATTGCTTTTTTTTTATATATATATTGCATACAGCATTTATTAACAATATCAACAAATTTGTTAAAACATGACAAGAAATTGCCTCCGTTGAAATTCTGCAAATGTCCCATAGAGCAAATTACATGCATGATTAATATTGACCATTTGGTATATGGCCGTGTTCTAAGCGACACGTACATAAAGGTCATAAATTAATTTGTTGAATGAAATTAAATCTGTATCTACTGATGGGTGCCGTAGAGGTCCACCGGAATTTTAAGCTAGGATTTCTTGGCATGTAATCTGAGAACTCATCGTACGTTGATTCAAACCCTGATGCATACCTTATTAGAAATTACTCCGCAACCAAAATCTACTCTTTTCCTTTCTTTATTGTATATTGTTTCAGGGTTGCAAATAAATTGATGGTGACGCTCATGATGTGCCTCATCACTGCAAAACAAAAAATTGAAAATTATTGTCTCATATATATATACCGATAGTAAATAATACATCGATTAAATGTTTATTTTGAAAATAATGAAGTTTATATTTTCTCATAAACTGCTCATATTGCAATATCTCTCTTATTACATTAAACCGGATATTGTATATTGTATCATGTGTGTCACTTATATTGTAAAGGTATCAAATTATAATTTTTCCTGAGAAATGCCGCCTTTTGGGACCATGTGGGCTAATCATCGTCGTCATCGTTCCGGCGTTGTCGTCATCATCATCATCATCATCATCGTCGTCGTCGTTGTCGTTTTCATCGTCATCATCATCATTGAAAATTTATTCCGATGCAAATAAAATAACTTATCATAGGATGTAATGTTGTAAGCGTTAGCTACTCAGCTGCAAAATACATCTAGGGTCAGTGCATAATCGCATTTAAACATTTATAGTTCTCGTCGTGTCTCATACAGATAAGCGAACTTCGTTTTTGATATAACATCAATATTGGTATATAAAGTTGTGGGTTTGCAGATGCCACCAAGGGACGATGATAGTTGGTACACTGTTGCAGTATGATGCAACAATAAATACTCCTCGGAAATGCAGACAAACAAAAAACAATCAGCATTACTTATAATAAATTAATGACAATAACTGATTGAGTGTAATCTCATTGCTCTTAAGTCCGCTATTTGCAGTGTCTTATAGAGAAAAAAAACATAGCTCTTTGAACTACATAGAGTTTACACACACCATAATTTCTTAGTTTAAATTAGGGAACAAACTTTTAACTTAAAAGGGGGCTAAGGTTTTTTCCCCTTGCAATATGATTTTATTTAGTTTTTCAATGCCTTCAATCAAATATTTTTTTTCTTCTAAATTCATCACTATAAGGTATGAGGGAACTGGATTCAGAACATTTTTTTAATCATCTGCTTGAACAGATTTTTTTTTTTTTTTTCATCGAATTGGGTATAACCCCCACTCCTTTGAAGTTAAATGGTCGTTATTCATCACCAGGGGTGTAAGTCGATGAAATTAATGTTGCCTGCAAGGTTGATTGACATTATACATCGTATAATTAGTTGGATATCTAAGACTTAGGTTTCAACAAAAATATCGCAGCAGACGTGAGTACTCAGTAAACATGGTAAATAAAGACCGAAAAAAACTTGTATATCTGATATCAACGTCCACATCGTACTGTTAGAACTAAGAAAGGTCGTGCTTTAAATGATTTTTGACTCACCAAGTACTGTCCATACAGTGCATGATTCCATAAATATAGGTCAGTATCCCCATTTTCTAACAAAAGAAAATTAAGTAGCAATTGAAGTTAAATTCTTATGAATGTTTCTATCATTCTCCGGGATCTTTGTCATGGTGTCAGCCACTATAAACTTTATAAGAAGCTCTGATGGCGATTGGCAAAGAATTGTACTTGGTTTTTCATAAAAATTGTTTTTGCATTTTAACTATCATTAAAACATATTCGACGAATTGAACCAATTTACTGAGGAAAACCCCAAAATACATCGGACCAAAATGCAAAATTGGTGGTGAAAAATTGCATTATATAAGAAGTTTCATTTATTTATGAGTCTGTTTTTAAGAAGGATAAGTCGAGACAAATTTATTATAGTGTGCAGATATATCCATGCATTATAACGGAGATGCAAAAAGACACCATGTGAGTAAGACTCTGATGCTTTTTACCAAATTCAGTTACTCTGTTCAGGATCAGTTTAGTTGTTTATGCAAAAGTGTGACAGAAGACCAGAACGAAAAATGAACAGGCTTCTTCATTAGTCTACACTATCCACTTAGAAAGCTTCGTACAACAGATAGAAGGTATTATAATGTAAGGAGACTTTATAAACCTATCGGCTTCACTGCTGTTGAAAGACCTTTATCATAATTATGATAACTTTAATAAGTGTCTGCATTAAAATTTTACTTACTTCAAAATCTGCAAATTCCAGTGAGAAATCTGAAGATAAAAAAAACAATTTTTTTACCAGATTATAATTGTCGTGTGCTTCGAATGATTGAAGTGATAAGTGTATTTTTTCATTCTACCATAGATAGCTATTGAAGGCATTGAAATTAATAAAATATAGCCTCAAAATTGAGAAATCATGAAATGTATAATAGAATAAAAAATTGAAAACAACTCTTTTAATAATTCCTCGCGTCCGAAGCGCTTTTCTGGATTTACCTTCATCAGGAACGCTCAAAGCCAAATATTTGAAATCCGAAGATGTATAAGTACCGAAACCGTTGAAGAGCTACATGACAAAATACCTAAAATAAATAGCCAAATTCATCTAACGTCAAAGGAGTAGGGCCACGCAGGGTTAAAACGGCCCTGTCTCAGAAATTGACGAAATTACTGCAGAAGGATCACTTACTAGTGTAGTTCATAAAATGATAACCATTAGACTTGTAACTGTGTTTGTATAATTTTCCAGGGCGTCAGAAAAGACCAAGGTACAATGGTATTTTAGCCGTTTGCACGTAACGTTAAAATTGTTCATTAACGTTCTAGTAACTTTAAAATCATTTCACCACAAGAATTTTTTAACAAAATATTCATTGAATCTCGTCCATATTTATTGTTTTGTTTTTTTACTTTATTAACAGAAACTTATTAATATTAAGGTTTAAGCTGCACATAAGCGCTTCAATTAAATTTTGTATAAGTGGCCCATATACTCGTTTTCTGCATTGTTATTCACGAAATAGAAATTACAGAGACCATGTAAACAAACATAATTCTATAGCATAGATTAAATTAAAAGTCATAAATGATTTTAAAACATAAGCAATGAATGTCTTCTATTGGGCAGAAGGAATTTAAATTGAAAGCTGTAAAATATCTTGGCGAGCAATGTGCAGTCGTAAAAATGTATGAGGATAGTTGATCACACCACAGCATCTTATTTGTATATGGAAAGAAAACCCGTGATTCACTTAAACACAGAAAATTTATTTTCTAGTAAAGAAGTAAAGGATGAAAACACAAATAAAGAAAACAATGTGTATAGACAGTACATAGCATTAAATGTACTTCATAATCATAGAACATATTATAATTGTACAAAAGTCATCAGACATCAGAACCACACGTGCACTCATAAACATCATTCTCATTCCGTAGGATTACATGCTTGCTGTGTTACATATTTGTTTTCGTTCATTGTTTTGTACATAAATTAGGCCGTTAGTTTTCTCGTCTGAATTGTTTTACATTTGTCATTTCGGGGCCTTATAGCTGACTATGCGGTATGGGCTTTGCTCATTATTGAAGGCCGTACAGTGACCTATAGTTGTTAATTTCTGTGTCATTTGGTCTCTTGAGGAGAGTTGTCTCATTGACAATCATACCACATCTTGTTTTTTATATTTACTCTCAAATCAACATTCAGAATTAAACATTTTAATGAACGATTGTTTCATTAAATGCTTGTATCTAAAGCGCATGAAATATGTAGTCACCTGTAAAATTGAAATATAATTCATTCAAATGGTTCAATGAATCCTTACATATTTTCAAAGAACTCTTTTGCTAGACAAAGTAATTATAGTTTAAAGGCAGTAGCTATTTTGCCGCCGCCAAAAATTGAAAATATGCTGGTTTGTCAACTCTCTGTAAGCGGAAGCCAGCATGCCAGTAAAACGATTTTGTTTACAGATATGCCATTCAAAACTGACTTTAATTTCAAAAGCAAATTTAATTTAAACATTTTGATTTTGAAGCTATGTGATTGATTTTTAGACTGTATAACGTTTTTATCAAATCTATATGCTCTGAGATTTTATCTTTCATTTGTTTTACAGCATAGTTTAAAAATCTGAGATTTTATTCTTATGCATACATGTAGCATTAGACTGATTTTAGAAGTAATTTCAACTAGTTTTAATTTTTATTCCTTTTACAAATTTTTATTTTCACTTGGACTCATAAATGTTTTAAACGATTATATGTATCTCAAAAGTTAATATTAAAATTCGCTCTTTACAAAGAACCGGCAAAATAACAAATTCACTATATTGCCGGCGCCTGCAAAATAGCCCTTGCTATTGAAATATGCTATTTTGCTCGTTTTAATTCAGATATTTTAATCAAAGATGACAAAATAGTATATTTTCTTTTTTGCCGGCGCCGGCAAAATAGCCACTGCCTAGTTTAAAACCTCAAAATTTGATAGAATACTCATTCTCAGTTATCCATTGTGGACGATTTCATTTAGCAATTAAGCTATATTCAATTACATCTATCCGACTTTTGCATGTTTCTATCAATTACATTTTAAAAGAACAAATACTTTTATTATTTTATGATTCGCGTTCTCGTTAAATGGCATTAGCTACGAGATGCAGAAAAAAAAAGATATTTTTTTGTTCAGTCATCAATGAAAGTGAATAGTGAAATAATCATTCGCTTTTAGCAGCCAGTTTGCTTCAGTTTTGTCAAAATAAGCAAAAAAACATTGCTAATGAATTATTCATTTGCAAGTGGATAATTCGACCTCATTAAATCGGTATTCATGTGAACTTCAATTGAACACCTTAGCTAGAGATGGGTTATGCATGAACTAGGCTTGTTCAGCAATTAAAGGAAAAGAATGTCAACATTGGAAGTGAAACAAGGGAAACCATTTGGTTGACTGATTCGATCTACAAAACTCATTCTTATACCGGTAAAACGATTATTAACATATCGTTTTAACCTATAATATGAAATCAAACAGACCTAGAAAATCCAATTGCACGAGTTCGCTATCTATCTATATCTATGTTTATGTTTATATCGAGTTATATGACCGTCGGCAGTCTTCGGAAGGTCGCCTCGATGGTTAATTAGATGGCGTCTAGACTAAAATACACACGAAATGCTGATTCATACTATCGACTCTATGCATCGTAAATTGTTTATTTTATGCTTTTTTTAATTTGGATGTACGTTTTAGTATGTTATGAGTCGAATATGAGAATTTGGGTCTAATCAGTGAATATGATCGACAGCTAATGCCCTTTAAGTTTTAAACTGAAATACTGTTTTAAGGTTTTCAACATTGTCAATTTATTCTTAATTAGTTTTTATCTTGTAATCTTAACTCGTCTTGCTCGTGGTTAAAGTGTTCCGGTATTACACATACAACTATCATTCTTATCTCGAAAAAAGTTCGAACGTACTTTGTTATTATTCTTATTATCATTTGGTCAAATTGAACAGATTCATACCTCAATCCGTATGAAAATGAGAAGATGTGATATTATTGCAAAGAAGACAACTTTCAACCAGATACCAAATGACGTGCATGAATTCATTTTAAAACTAATAGAAATCCATGAATATCAGTTTTTTTAATTTGGCGTTGATTGTAACAATATAAGTGTATGTAAGCTGCGTCCATTCAAGTAATGTATTATCTATAACTATAATTAATATACTGTGAACTATTTCTTAGATAAACGCCAATGTGACAGTTACCTAACAATGATAAAATTAATATTCTATTCTTCAACTACACATTGCTCACTGTCACTTTCGTCTATGGCATGCTGCATCTTCAAGAGAAGCTCCTCAATTCTGGACTCCATGTGTGATGTCCAGGTTATGTCTTGTATTCCCTAGATACCAGAGTATACAGCCAATGTGCGCAAATTAACATGTTCTCGTCCGGAATATGCATTTAACTTGCGCTGGACGTTTAACAGTCATCCATGATTATGAGACAAACAACTCATTTTAATAAAATGGTGTGTTTCTTTGATATCCAATATTCTTTTATTTTCTTTTTTCCCAAGAAGTGAAATAATAGACGCGCCTAAATATCTGCTCAAACGATTTTAAAATCATTTATTTAATTATGTTTAAATTCATTATTGTACTTTAACTTTAGAGGAGATATGATTGATAGTTGTTTGACGAACGTCCAGTGGCAAATACTTCATGCATATTTATGACGGAGAGCAATTTAGAGAATTTATTTCAAACAGGAAACAAGAAATTGCATGTGTTGTCATTGAAAATAAGAGAAAAGGAGAGGGCGTAATAAAGAATCATAAGACCAATAAAATCATACAACACCATGAACATATAGAGGCAACAAAAGGAAAAACAATAACAAAATATAAAAACAGGTAACTACAGATTGAACACGAACCTCGGGCCACCACAAAAACCGAAAAAAAAAAAAAATCAGAAATATGAAGATATCTCATAGATAATTTATGCATAATAAGCAGCCATTTTTGTTGGTCGCTTGTAGCAGTCTCACCCAAATTTAAAAGAGACCACCAAAAAGGGACAAAATAAACAATTACTCCTTGTATGCATTCTGACCAATTATGAACGCTATTACGCGTGAATATCAGATATTTATTTGAAGTTACCCAAGCTATAACATAGTTTTGTTTCATCTTAAATTTACTTCAGTTTTCATTGCAAACAAATATTTGTTCTGGTTGAATGTCACGGACAGTATACACCATGCCCTCTCATGGCCTCGTAATTTTTATTTTTATGAAAAAATATATTGAAAAGCTTATTCAACCACTGTGCAATATGATATAACAATTCTCACGTGATTTCTTACATCTTATGTCCTACGATTTTCAATGTATATGTTATTGTTCATAGTTCTGTAATTTGTTTTCCCCATCCGTAGTAATTATTTAAAATATTAACTTGGCATGCCATACTCGATAGAAAATGCGGACGTGAAAGAAAGCACTTCATCAAAGCGTCAACATGGCATTACATTCCATGGAGGTTACATTTCGACGATTTCGTCTTTATAAAACAAAATTAATACGTGTATCTAAAGGGACATTTGTATTAAATTTTAATGTTGGCAGCTATATCGATCTGCTGAATGTAGAATTTAACGGAGAAAAACTACTGCTCTAATTTAAAACCGTCCTATTTTTGTTTCAACTTTGCATAGCATAGACCGGGCTAATTATTACAAATAACGTGGAAATGAACTTTAAAATAATTTACAAATTCACTATATTTATTTCCACCAATTTTTCTTTTTTTCTAATACAAACAGTTATGAGGACGTATCTATCACATCTGTGTTTAAAACCCTCGCCGGGTCGGCGGTTAACGAAGCTTCGCTAAAAACAAAGACTTGCTATTCCATTTTCTTCTTTTTAGTTTGAGATAAATAAATAAATAATATAATCATAGCATTCATGATTTATTTCTATTTATAACGTTTATAGCAATTGTACCAGTTCTTGATACAGTTAACCCAGCAAACACACAACGTAAACATAACGTTATGGTATCGTTATATTTACGTTACGTTTACGTGTAACGTTAAAATAACAGTAGGAAAACGTTAAAAATAAACGTTATGAAGTAACCAATCTTGAACGTTATTTTTTAAAGTTCTTATAACGTTGGTTGAACATTATGATTATTACGTCACATTTGCAATGTTGTACTTACGTAAAGGTAACGTTATTCTATTAACGTTTGTATTTGAATGAATTTATAACGTAACATTTATACCATAGTACAACGTCTAAATAATGTTATTGAAAAACGTTAATTGATAACATTAATATAATGTTGAAAATAAACGTTATTTAGTAACCTATCTTTAACGTTATTTTTTTTATGTTCTTATAACGTTGGTTGAACATTATGATTATTACGTCACATTTGTAATGTTGAACTCACGTAAAGCTAACGTTATTCTATTAACGTTTGTATTTGAACAAATTTATAAGGTAACATTTATACCATAGTACAACGTCTAAATAATGTTATTGAAAACGTAAATTAATAACATTTATATAATGTTAAATTAACAAAATGATGTAACGTCTGATTACTAACCATTGTATAACTTTAAATCCCATGCTGGAATGTGACGTCATTTAACATTTTCAGAAAGACGCTAAGATGGCGTTCCATTACAAGTACTTGAAAATTGGCAATTCTTTTTGTTTATGTCTTACCTATATCTGCATTTTGATTTACCAAAAGCAAAAAGAATCTAACTAATGGTAAGTACAACTAAATAATTTGCCAATCTTCTGTAGAGAATGATTCCACCTATATTAATATGTATTTGTTAAAAAATGTCAATGCATGACTGCATGGTTTTATTTCTATGTCGTTGAACGACAAAAAGCCATAGTTCTTTAAAAAAATTCTCGGTACAGTCGTGCAACTTTTAGAAGAACAAAAATGTTTGCTAAGGTCTACAGTAATTCCCCTCATAGTATTCCATGCTTTAAGATGATCACGTATTACGTTAGAATAACGTTAGTATAACGTCGAAGAAATGTATTTTTTTATGTTTTAATAACGTTCGTATAAAGTTAAAACATAACGTCTTATTTATAATGTTGAAATTACGTAAATGTAACGTTAAAATATTACGTTTTTTTCTATACGAAATTATAACGTAATATTAAGGGCATACGATACAGTTACAGGGGAGGTAATGACGTTACTAACGTAAATTGTTATTTTCGCGACGTCAAACTACGATATTTATCATTCAAACTTATTTAACTTGAAAACGAGTTCATGGACCCTCTTTTTAAAATGCCATTTGGTTTGATTACGTAAGACGATAACGTTACGTGTGCAAATTTTCATGAAAACGTAAATAGTACAATTTTTTCAAATTAGATAAATATACAGCACAAAATGATGTTTTTTCTACATTCATGAACATTTGATAAATATGAGTTATTTCTGAATAAAAAATGTATAAAATCTTAGGATACTTATAAAATACAGAAATTACAAATTATTTAACAAAAAACAATTTGTGTTTATCTTTTAAATCAAAAAAGTTATGTCTTTCTTTCGAAAGGGGAAAATACGGCCACAAATCCGAATTTTGAGCAAATATACAAAATTTCGACCTCATTTTACTCAAAAAGTAGCACATGAAGGTATATTTTTTATTACATATTTGATTTAATCAGGTAAAAAATAGTCTATATGGAAATTTTTATCAAGATGTAAATACGGGATCAAAACTGTATCGTATGCCCTTAATACGACAGTACAACGACTACATAACGTTTTTTCAAATACGTAAATTTTCAATATTTATTTAACGTTAAATACACATATTAATTTACGTTAAATAACTAACCATTCTATAACATGATGTCATACGCTAGTATATGACGTCATTTAAAAAAAGAAGAAAACATAGAGTGCCATTATCATAATTACAAGGAGTTTAAAATGAGCAATTCTTTGTTTACATTTAATTATTTATGCGCTTCGATCTTTACGCTAAAAGTAATTAGTTAGTGAAACATCGGTAAGTAAAACTTTCAAATTTTGTCAATTTTTTTTCAATCATACGACATGAACAGAATAAACATTGAACAATTCATGGGATCATTTTAATTTATTTGTACTTTGTCAAGACTCTATTTAATCCTTGCCGAAACTCATCAACATTGCAAATTTTAAATACGCCTATGCTTGATGGTCAGTTTATTTTGGATTAGCACATATTATAATGTAGTGCAGTACTCTCAAATCGTACTTTCTTGTTTATTTGACCTGTTGATACTAATTGTAATGCTTTTTTGTTATTTAATGTTATTCAGGGTTATATCTGGTCTATATACCAGCTTTGATAAGTGTTTGGTACTAATATAAATTTCCACTTCGTACTATGAACATCAAAATTATTTATTTTGTAAAATATTTCCTTTCTCTATTGTAACTGTACACGTATACCTAACAACAAAATTATTTTCATTTACCTGTGGTTAAAGTTATTACAAATGGCTGATATTTTGTTCGAGCATATTGTTTTTCTTAAATTGTTTAACATTTCATACCGATATAACATGTTACTTTTATTATTCTTCCTTAGTTTATTTATTTTGTGTTTACATTGTATCATAGGTCAAATTTATTTGTTCAGTGTATGTTCAATGGTGTTAATATGTCCTTTGATTGAGTTAAGCTATTTCAGTTGATATTTTATAGTGTGTCTTTCTATGTTGTGATGTTACACTATTGTTTCAGAAAAAGGGTGAAGGTTTGGTACCTTTAAAACGTTTAAACCGCTGCATTTGTTTGCACCTGTCCTAAGTCAGGAATCTGATGTTCAGTAGTTGTCGTTTGTTGATGTGGTTCATAAGTGTTTCTCGTTTCTCGTTTTTTATATAGATTAGACCGTTGGTTTTCCCGTTTGAATGGTTTTACACTAGTAATTTTTGGGGCCCTTTATAGCTTACTGTTCGGTGTGAGCCAAGGCTCCGTGTTGAAGACCGTATTTTGACCTATAATGGTTTACTTTTATAAAATTTTGACTTGGATGGAGAGTTGTCTCATTGGCACTCATACCACATCTTCTTATATCTATTAATTTATATCGCTTATTCGGAGACTTAGGGGGGAAATCATTTGATTTTTTTAATGTTCAATATTTTCATATTCCACTGTTCTTCCTTTTAATATATCATAGTTCAGATTTCAAATGATTATAAGAAGGGTTTTTTTTCTATTACAGTATCGCATTATTTTCTAAAGAATATTCTTGGTTTTCATTTTTTTAAAGTGTTTTCAAAGATGTCTTTACTAGTTCTTGAAAGATGAAGATGCACTAGTGTCGTTCCTATTTAAGTTTAAATATATTTTACATTTAAAACCTTAGTTGCAAAATTTAATAGTATTAGTACACTTGTGTTAGTATCATAGTAAATAATACTAATACAATATGTTTTAAAAATATTAATTTGTCATTACATATACATTGAGTTATGTCATGACTGAACATTGAGATATATTTTTAGCATTTCTGGAGCAGTAGCCGTACCTTTCTGGTTACTAGTTGTGTGTTGCATATGATATAAATTGTAACACTTCTTAGTGACTGGATAGGTTGAATAGAATCTTCCACGAAAGATACAAGCAAAGAACTTGTTATCGGATAATGTAACATAAAAAATAGCTAAGTATGCAAGGACAGTTCCAGGATGAAGGTACAGAAATTGTTACATTGGAAAGGAGTGTTTTATTAGAGTTGATAAAAGTTAATAATATTACTCAACAATGTAACTTAAAGTTTTCTCTATCAAATGCCATGTTATTAGTAAATGTTACAGTAACGTTAGTTTTATGTAACTATAAGAAATGTTACTGTAATGTCAGCTTTATGTAAATATATAACATAATAAGAAATGTTACTCAAACGTTCGTTTAATATTAATATATGACGTGATAATGGATGTTACGCTAACGTTAGTTTGTTGTAAGTAAATAACGTAAACAAAACGTTACTTTAACGTTAGTTTTAAGTTTCTTTTAACGTTTCTTGGAACGTTGCTTTGACGTTGCTTGAGTCTACAAAATGACGTTAAAAATACGTTCGTAAGTACGTAATTATAACACAAAATTTTACGTTATAATCACGTTTTATTAACGTTATTTTGTTTGCTGGGAATTCGTCACAGAATGTATCCTACGTCGGAAATGGCGGCGTTGAATCAGGATTTGCTTGTTAGCAAAGTTAGATTTTGATGTGGCCACAGGCCTCGACCACGCTAAATATTGTTGCAAACTGAGTCAAAATGCCAAACAATCAAAATAAGAGTAAAATTACTTTGGTCGAGGCCTGTGGCCAATGCGAATTTTAACCAGGAAGTGTGAAATTCTTTAAGAATTTGGACATTTTGAGCGTTCCAGTTCGATTTCGGGTATTACGTCACATTAATGACGTCACAAAATATGATTTTATACTATAATAACAAATAACGATAAACATAGATATGTTTTAGCTATAAAGGATCCACCTTATTTCTCTTTTATTTTTGTCACCTTACAGGGCCAATATCGGCACTTCGTGGCCATACTCCTTTGCCTGAGGGAGTTGAAACCTTAGTTTCTTAATAATTTCAAACATTATAAACGGACAATTTTAGAAAAGATTGTTAAGTAAATAAGCAGATACAAGAAGATGTGGTATGAGTGCCAATGAGACAACTCTCAACCCTAGGCACAATTTATAAAAAAAAAAACCCATTATAGGTCAAAGTACGGTCTTCAACATGGAGCCCTGTCTCACATCGAACATCAATCTATAAAGGGCCCGAGAAATAATTCCGTATCATAGCTACAGAACATTACTACATAATGCTTACAAACTACACAGATGTCCTTGTAAAATGTTTATTTTATACTATTTTATCGAAATCAATTTGAAGTTTTCTTGTCTTTTAGAACTGTTTAATTAAATGAGAAATAATCTTTACTTTTTCTTTGTGAGTATAAAAGAAAATGGAGAATTCAAAATAGATTACCATCATCTATACCGTCATCTTCCTCTTCGCTGCCTCCAACTTCCTGGTTATCTGGACTGTCTTTCTGTAGCTGTTAAAACGATAACTATGAAATTGTTTAACTTATTTTGAAAATCTTTATATAACTGGTTAATCTCTCATTCTAAGAAATAAATATATGCTGCAACTATGTATGTCTCCTATGCCATTTATGGGCCAAATAAAAGTGATACGACTGGAATAGTATTGTTGAAATTGCATAAATATTTAAAAATATTTAGTAAACTTTGTATAAATATTTATAAACATGTTTGATGTTCACGAATATATCCTTTCTTTAAAGGTTGTTACTCAGTCAGTAATTACATCTTAAGGATAGACACACCATATATTTTTTTTCAAATTTCAAAAGAATAACATTTTTCTGCACTAATTGTTAATATGTTCACAACCGGTTTGATTGAATTTGCTTACCTGTTCAACATCGTGTTCCAACTCAGAACTCGTTGACATATCTGAAACAACATCGTGTTCCAACTGAGAACTCGTTGCCATATCTGAAACAACACAGTGTTCCAACTCAGAACTCGTTGACATATCTGAAACAAGAAACGAATGCTTACTGTATATATGTAACACATGTGGAACATTAATGAAGCACCCAAGCAAAAATTATCGTTTGTTTATGTGTTACATATTTGTTTTTCGAGCCGTTCAATTTTTGTACATGTACATAAATTAGGCCGTTAGTTTGCTCGTTTGAATTGTTTTACATTGTCATTTCGGGGCCTTTAATAGCTGACTATGCGGTATGGGCTTTGCTCATTGTTGAAGGCTGTACGATGGCCTATAGTTGTTAATTTCTGTTTTATTTTGGTCTCTTGTGGAAAGTTGTCTCATTGACAATTATACCACGTTCTTTTTTCTATAGTCCGAGATTGCTCTGACGTCCAATGACAAGCTGTGACCGTCGGATTAACAAGCAACAATGTTCTACTTTTGTTCTAAAAAAATTGCCTCTTAAAACAAGTTGAGTATGACTTTATTCCTTCCTCTTGAAACCAAATTATGTACTTAACCCTCACAGATATCACTTTGTAGTAAGAAATCGATGACCTTAACATAATATTCAACGGAATTGTGGATATCCTGTTCAGAAAAGTGTTCTCAAATCCTAACAATAACTCTTTGAGAGGCCACATGTGTTTTGCAATTATTCTTAGTATACTCTTAATCGATCCTCTAGCCTTTCGATTCTTGCGCTGAGATAATGATCTAAGGCCGATAAAGAGTCTAAAGTTTTGCAACTTACTCAGTAAAATCGTTTTCTTTTGAAGAAACTATTTGTGTACAATATAGAGTTTGTATACTAGTAGGTTACCTTTCATACTGCCCTCGTTATCACTTTGAAGATCGTCCTTCGTATCTGTATTCCTAAGAATGTCTTCCATAGACTAAATATATAACAGTTCAAAATATTAATGTTTTAACAATGTTAAGCTTCAAAAGTTAAAAGAACTTTTCTCGTTTGAATTGTTTAAATTTTCCATTACATTGTTTCTTATAGCTCACTATGCGGTATGGGTTTACTCATTGTTGAAGTCCGTCAAGTGACCAACAGTTATTAATTACTGGGTCATTTGGTCTCTTGTGGATAGTTGTCCCTTTGGCAATCATAACCAAATCTTCAATTTTTATATTTACCTTATCTTTTGTGTCTCTTAGCTACAATCTAACATTTCTTAAACTTAGATATATAAAGCATTGTGGTAGAATTTAAAGTCGATAATGCCGTTAAAGATTATATATACAATTTTCTTCTTAATTGTATTCTGTTTAAAAACTCGATTTTGGTATCTTAAAGGGTCACTAGCTGTCAAATTCATGTTCACCGATTTGACTCAAATTCTCATATTTATTTTATAACAATGTAAAACATTTATCCAAATTACTAGTATAAAAAGTCTAAAATAAACAGTTTATAGGACATGGGCATGATAATATGAAGCTTCGTGTCGTGTGTATTTTAGTCTAGACGCCATCTAATTACAGTAACTGTCTAGTTGACCTCCCAAATACAAACGATGCCCATATAAGCGATATAAACATAAATATAGCTATAAATAGATAGAATTGGTGCCTGCTCCGTACTGATACTACCTGTACAATCACCAATATTCCTTTTCTATTTACACATATTAAGAGTTAGACAAAAAACGAAGGAAAAACTAACACGTTTTTCTTTCTTAACGCTTTCTCTCTAGTTTTTTCGACGGATGTTGATAGAATTAATCTTTGTCGTTCAAAGAAAAGAAATTCCTTTAAATTACGCTTTGTGTATACATCTAGCTTTCTGTTGTTCACTCTTATAATACATCAAATATCTTTGAAATATATATTGATTGGTAGTTGCTATAGATAAAACGTCCAGTGGCAAATATTTCATGCATGTTCAGGACGATTATATATATATATATATATAGAGAATATCATATGGCTTTTCAATATCACATCCGTATCAACCCGAGACACCAATATAATCCCAAGAGCTCTGCTCGAGGAATATATTGGTTGAGGTTGATACGTGTGTGATATTGAAAAGCCATATCATATACACTTTATTATATACATATACCTCACGTAGATGTTTTTTGTGACATGACGTCATACAGGTAAGGAGGTATGAAATGACGTCATACAGATTATAGGTTTGACATGACGTCATACAGATTAGGGGTTTGATAAAGACTTTGCAACAGTGACTGCAATCGATGACGTGACGTCATACAGATTAAAGGTGTGATAAAGTTTTGCAACCGTGCTGATATCGATATCATCACGGGTGGCTGATACAGCATGCTTGCCAATGATTGTATTACACATACAATTTATCTGTATTTACTACTAAGTATATAAAATATATATATATATATATATAAATAAAAGATAGACACTTACACAACTTTGCAATCCCTTGGCCTTCTTCTTCTGGTCGTATTCATACCAAAAACTATAATGGTATACCGTTGTCCATCAATCCTTCCGTCGTCATCATGTCGGACAAAAACTCAAAAACACTTTAACTAATCTGCATGACACTTGGACGAATTGTTTATATGATCTGAGCTCCATTTCGATTTTTATAAACTTTAGATTTTACGTTTCCTAGTTCTTGGGTTTTGTTCATTATAAAAGCAGGATTTATCAGTTTTCGGACAATATCTCAAAATTGCTTTAATCAGTTTTTGTGAAACTTTGGAAATTTTTTTATATCTTTTGGCGCAAGTTTTTATCGATCTATATGAATTTTAGATTTTTATATTTCTGAGTTATATAGGACTATTATTCAAAAAAGAGGGGACGTTCTAGTTTTCGGACAATTACTCAAAGTGCTTTGACCATTCTTCATGAAACGTTGTCTTTTAAATTACCTCCCTTTAGTTTTTTATATATGTATATGTTGTGTACAAGATGTATAATTTGTACAGGGTTTTTGTACAAGTTATAAGTTTTTTTTGACACATACCTTCTTGCACCAGGTGATAAAAGTTTTATCTTCTTAAATGTACCAGTTAAATGTCTTAAATTCAAATGTACATACATCAACCTAACAGTTAGTGCTATTCTCTTTGTCCATAAACTGGAAATGAGGATACCTAAATGGTTTAAATTTAAAGTTTATTTTTCACGGAAAACCAAAATCATATCCATAAAAAGTCTGTTTGTGTATTTATAATGTGTGTGTATCAATGTTCACAATTATACTGTATACCTGTGTTGGTTTCTTCCTTAATTCGTAATTACGTTCCCCTGAAATAAAGACGGATTGTTTATTATTAAGTCTAGTTCAGTTCCCGACTTTGCACAATAATTAGCGAATACGAATGTTTGCAATCTGTGTTAATTATTCAAGCGAAAGTAAGTTATATCTGACACGCTCAATTTTTAATGATAGTGGTTATTGATTGGTAGTTAACGTCAAGTGGCAAATATATCATGGACATATGAAGAGATGAAAACATGTTTAAGTGGTAAAATATAAATTATTATTTCTGGTAAAGCTGCATATTATATTGCTGGTTTACAAGATACATGTCATTCTGAATCAGAGCTAATCAGTCTTTGTTGTTGCTCCGAAATACCATGTAAATACATGGAGCTGGATTCAGGAAAACTGGTAATTTTACCCACGACCTAGAGCCAAGACGATTCCGCTACAACGATACAACTGGGATGGCTTGATATATATCATAAGGATTAGAATTTTGAGAAGGAAAAGACACCATGCTATTCCAAACTCATGTTCAGTGGTCTAAAATAAAATTGGACAAAATTGATAAAATTGAAGGATTGCATGCTTTTAATTATATCAACAAAATTTTGTAGATATGTCTACTTAGATGATATAGGATATAGAAATAATTAGATGTGTTATGATGATACAAGTATTCACCGTTTATGATTATTTATAATCACCTATTTATTTCAAGCATATTAAGTAATGTTTACCATTATATTTTCAACGTTTGTCATATATTCTGTACCGTTGTCGTTTTCATCACTAGTTTGTTCTTCTACGTCTTCCGTTGTATTGTCCTAACATGAAAAATACAATTAAATTACATGATAATTTGGGTTTGAAAAAAAAATCCCGCCCCTAGTGTTTCAACAACTTTGACCGTCAGGCATAGACAACAACGTCAAATTACCAATTCCAACCCATGCAGTACTGTTATTTCTTAATTGTTTTATGACATTTTTTCGTTTAAATAGGCTGGTCTTGTTTATGGAAATGACATACATTTGTGGCATGATTTTACACGTAGCTACGGAAGATAAAAATTGGTTGTATTGCAAAAATAATTGTGCCTCAAACTCATTATCCTCTTTAAACACTTTATTTACGACGTCTTTCGTCACTGGAAGTCAAGCAAACCAATATTAATCAATAAATCGTCGAATGGTTTTAATTAAATCATTTATCCAACGTAAGTGGGTATAAAATGTGGAAAATAGTCAAATAAGTTATTCCAGTTCTATAATTAATTTGTTTTATGAGATATAATCAATATTTAATCTGACCTTCTGATGCGTCCCCGTATTCAGTTCATGTTTCTGTGATTCCATATTATCCAATATATATTCTTCCATATTTGTTTCGCATTGGTTCTGTCGGTCCCCATTCGTTTCTGTAGCCTGTTATAATAGGAATGGAATTTTTATACAAAAAGAAAAAGATGCGGTACGATTGCCAAATATCCAGTCATATAAAGAAAACAAAATGCTATAACATAATAGGTTACCGTACGACGTTACAATGAGTAAATAAAACCCATAACCTGATAAAATGTTAAATAATTTTTAAATAACAAAGTGGCTTAATCTATGTAAAACCACTATAAGGAAAACAAATAAAACAAACAGAAGCCAACGACAATCAACGAATTACGGGCTCTCAACTTTGGACATACATTAGAAAAAGAATGTTGCGGGGTTGTATGTATTTCAGATCGATTATATGACAGTTATGTAAACTGTTTTTGCTTTTTTAATTTTTTTCAATTTTAGTGACGTTACATCCGAGCAATCTTCAACACATTTGAACCAAAATACAGAGATGGTGAAAATCTTACGGGGCTTCCTCTGATACAGATTATGTTGCAACTACAATGAAAAATACTTTTACATTATTGAAACTAACCAAAAATATTAAACTAATATCTTGTAAATGGACTACGGTGACCTATAGTTGTTAATTTCTGTGTCATTTTGGTCTCTTGTGGACAGTTGTCTCATTGGCAATCATACCACATCTTCTTTTATATATATTATTTTAAAGAAAGATTATTTTTCTGATAATTATAGTTTGAAATTTGATTAGGTGTTATAAACACTGTATCCAGTTATTTCTATTTATTACCGTATGAGGAGATTCTTGGTTTTCGAATGTCCTCTCCCAATATTCCTCTTCACTTGTTGCATTTCTCTAAAATTCAAGAAAAAAACTTAAATAACTGGCATATGTTAATATTTCTATTGTATATTATGATACAGATGTAATTACATTTTCGGCAGTATGCAATCATAATTAGTCTTACAAAATGATATATATATATAAATAATGTATTAATGTATAATAAGTCTTAATCATTTCATGAAGTTTGTTATATATACAAGTATTTGCATAGAGATTTCGTTAAGTGAAATTGGAAACCATGTATTTATCATGCTTTTGATAACATATGATCGAATCCTGCAAAGACCCATCTCCTGTATTATTGAAAACTATCATTCTGCTTTGACAATAATATCTTGAAGTAAATTGTATACACCCATTCGGTCTATAAACGTTCTCAATGTGTATCTAATACTAGTCCTAAAAAATCTTTTTTAATTTTACAGTAATTAAAACAATTTTGACTCTTGTTTAACTGTTAGTTTTTTTTACATTGATCTGGACTTCACCATCTTTGAAAATGAAAATTTCTATTTAATTGGCTGTACAAAAATTAAAACTACAAAAGTACTGAACTCCGAGGAAAATTCCAAAAAGTAAAGTCCGTAATTAAATGGCAAAATCAAAAGCTAAAACACATTAAACGAATAATATTAATAACAACTGTCATATTCCTGACTCGGTACAGGCATTAGCTTATGTAGAAAATGGTGGATTAAACATGGTTTTATAGCTAGCTTAACCTCTCACTTGTATGACAGTCGCATCAAATTCCATTATATTGACAACAATATCTTGCACTAAAATCTGAAAAGTGCTTTCGTTGGTATATTCAATATGTACATTTATATCTAGATTTTAGGACTTGTACATGTTTGAATACCGCATAACTTTGTTGTATGAGTCGTTGGTAGCTGTCTCTTTGACGTATACCAGGCATCTTATTTATGTTATGTCACAAACATACGAATAACTTGATATACCTGAACTAGATAGATTGAACCTGGATGGTTACAGTGTAATTTAATTACACAACTCATCTGCATTGGACTAATCAACGTAGCTGAAGGTTCCCTGGAATCTATAAGGCGATAACAATTTCCTCTCCAAGTTATAGCAACGTAGTGAGCGGTTGTCTTGTATCTTATAAGCAGACTTATTGCTTCTTTATTGTACAGTTTAAGGCTGTTCCAAATTTCCTCTATAGTGGAGTGGTTAACGATCGATGGATCAAGCCTTACAGTCGTTAGATCATTGTGTTCCAATGCAGCCAGGAGAACTTCGATTGTGTAAAATCCTTCCCTGTCACGGAGAACTGGGAGTATGAATGATGGGGTTGAAAATGGGTCGTTTGCAATATTCAACCACATATTGTCTGGAAGTTCGTCCATCTGTTCTATTGTAACAGGAAAGTTATTGTGCTGGTCCGGTCCCAATATATTATTGACGACACAAAGACCACAGTAGTTGGATGAACCCTGGCACTGCATAAAAATGTCATTAACAATATGTTCTGATATCTGTTGTCGTCTTTCAATTGATGTAGATGTTCCTATGGTTTCATTGGCATATTTCATGTTCCGATCGAGTGCTTCTTGTTCATTTACACTTAATTCTTCAGACGCCTCTAAATAATCTCTTATTTTCTGTTAAATAATTCTAACAAGCTGTTATCTGTTGGCACACCATTGCTTTCATCTTGCGTTTGTATCGTAACAGGCACAGGTTCTGCTGTATATATTACCTCCTGTTCCTGTTCGAAGTTGGTACGAACATTGTCTGTTACATCTTTTTCTATGGTATTCGAACTTCTTCTAAAATAGCTGGATTTGGTTGCGTTTGTCGTTGCATTCTTTGTATGTTGAACCTGGCCATATTCATTCACACTTAGTGTGTATGGTGTCATTTTTTGTTGTTGTGACCATAAGTGATCGTTGACAGTTTCATTGTGAAGATGGAACAATAAGCGGCAAATGAATACGTGAACTAACGGTGACATCTGATTTATAAAATATAGGTCACGTTTTAAAGAGTTGAAAAATTGTTCAGCAGCTTGAGTATCAATAGAACCAGCCAATCCTTCGACAAGGGAAATTTTGCGGAGATTTTCTTTCTGCTCCTTACAGTTTCCTTCATGGAACCAATCAAACAGACAGTAATGGTCCGAAGAACCAGTCGTTGGGTTGCACGATTCGTTCACTTCATCTTGTGTTTCCTGTAAGAACGGAAGACTAAATGGTAAACCCTCTTCAGCTCTACATAGGTTTTCTTCTGTTGCCTCTGCAACTCTTCCTTCGTGTGGATGGAACATTCCTGGTTGCAAACGGTTGCCACATGAAGCTACTTTGTTTGCCACATCGACAATTACCACATTCGGCTGGTGTTTAAATGATCGCAGAAGATCTACAAAATCTCTTGGACTTTCGCCACGCAGAAGACATTTAGATGCATATACCACGGAATGGGGACATAAACCTATTACCATCCACCTGAAATTTATTTCTAATCAATTACTTTTTTGTATTTAAGATTTAATATGTACACATACATGTATATATATGTAATAAAATTATGATCACCGATCACATTTGTAACTGTCTTCACAGAATGATGACGTGAAGCTGATCCTATTTATACGTTTTACTTGTGAAGAAACGATACAAAACACAAACTTTAATTGAAAATCTATTTAAAATACACCATTCATAATAATGAGATGCACGTTTTTGACGCAAAGGGTATAGCTGCCAAATCGATGCCCGCCACATGTATATAGAATACCAACTCCTGAATGGACACCACTTACATAAATATCGATTAGACCCATACGAAAAATGTCGATGGACATGTAATCCCGTCATAACTATAAATTTAAATGAAGTTTTTGTTTTGTTTAGTTACATGTCTGACTCGGATGCGATTTTTCTCGCTGTGTTGAAGACCCATTTGGTTGTCTCGGGCTGTTTTCTTCTCTTCGGTCGATTTGTTGACGCTTTGACACATTCCCGGTTCAATTTTTATTCTATATATGATAAGGGACGACATCAAAAGTTCAATGAAGGATAAAAACTTAATTCACATAGTTTTTCACTGACCCCACCCCTCTTAACTTAATTTGGGAAAAATTGATTGACCAATATGGACATATGTAAAATCAATGTCGGATAACCAAAACTTGCAGCAGTTCAACCCCACGCCCAAACTATTTGATTTAAGTTTTTATCCTACATTGATCTTTTGATGTCGTCCCTAATCATAAAATACTAATAGACGAATAAGATGAGCTCATACCACAGTACATAGCCGATTTTCTCTGTTCTGTTTTACTCATTTCGCAGATTTATTAATTTAAATCATTTGTGAACATATATTTATTTATTTCATTAATAAAATATCTAGGTATTCTTATCATTGTATTATCATATATATATATTTCAATCTGTTACGATAAGTTAAAATTTTATTTGACATTAATTTTCTTTCTTATCATTATATATTTTATTCAATTCTCTACCTATTTTATTAATTACATAGATATATTAAGATGGTCGTAGGACAATCGAAATTAGGTCTATCATAAGACATCCTTAAACATGTCCAACAAACGCCATAAGACTAGCCTTGAAAATGTCCCAGGACCACTTAGGCAATATCTTAAGACATATCTCAGGACATATCCTTATCGCATGACCCCAGACACACTGCGAAGCAAAACGAACCTGTTGTTCCAAAATCTTCTCATAGACTTCGTCGTATTTACTTTGTCTGACTGAATTCTCCTCATTTTCAGAATAAGATCTAATACAGAGCCATTGCCAGGTCGAATCCTAACTCTCTGCAAAACCTCTTCACTGTAGATTTCTGCAATAAAAATGATGTTTATGACAAATCACAAAAAGTTGATTTGAAAAGTTAATTTGAAAAATTTGATCCCCATTGGATCATCAGGAAGAATAAAATTTGCTGCCACAAATTTGCAAAAACATTGTTGTGCTGATATTTAAAGTAGTTATGTATAATTTTAACACTTCGTCTCAAATTTAGTCGGATTTGAATCCTTGCATCTGAGACACATCGTGACAATACTGTCAGCAATGTGTCCAGCCAACGCCCTACATCAACTTTTTTTGTCAAATCTTAAAATTAATCTGTTTTATAATGCAATAATTTAATTTTGGATGTTATAAGTCTTCTATTTGGCTGTTTATTTGTATGACTATCAGCTCATAGACATAACTTTCATGGGCATGTGAGCGTGACGTCATCAACATTTTTGGGCATAATCGTCCTTAAAAATGGAATTTACTCTATTTTATCTTTCTTTTAAAATATACTCAAGAATATCGCGGATACTTATAAATTACTCGTTACGACACATTTTTGTAGCTATTTCTTCAAAGACAGATTTGTTTGTATACAGTCGTTCTTACATATACACATTTTAAAGAACGGACCACAGACTAAAAGGGCAAAAGCATTTACCTTTTCGTCTCTTAAGTTCTTCAATACCTCGTCTGGTACGGGCTCTGTGTCTGTGTCTGAATTGTGCTTACATTTCATATATTCAGTATTGTATGCATATTCATCTAATCTGCTAGATGCTCCAATCCAGGAGCCCAATTGTCATATGTAGGGGATATACTTGATAGAAATGTTTTGCCTGCAAGAATAAATCAAGTTCTTTATAAAAATGTATATATAGAATAAATAATACTATTAGTAGTGTGCAAAAATAAAGGAAGAAAAACAGGAAAACACGGTTATACAAGAAATGAAGGCCCAAGCTATCCCACAACTGATATGTATTTGTTAATACATTTTATATATTGGCTAAACGGAGATTTTAATTTCAAAACGCTGTTCTACCGATACTATTTGTAAAATGTGTGTAGCCAATGCATTGAAATAACTGGTACTGGTCAGTACCGAGTATATATCTCCCAATTGATACGACATTCCGGGCTTGTATTTCATATCATGATTCCTTGATAGAGGATTGCTGTTTACAAGGAAACTATTAAGCTAAAAGTTTCAAAATGGCGAAGTTGAAATCATTCCTTCGTAAATTTTACGGAAACCACCAGTATGGAATTGTTTTAAAAACGTACCTTGAAAAATATGTTGCGATAAGCATTTATCATAGAAATTTTCCTAATTTTGGATCAGCATTAGCCTGTTTGGTAAAAATATCTATAATAATAATCCCTCAAAATAACTTTAAATACCTTTAGTTATTCCGTCTGTTACTATTGAATTTTCTACCTTATTCCAGTAGAGAGACATATTCACTTTTCCTAGTGATTCCTCGTTCGGTTTTGGTTGACACATATCGGAAACTGAAAGAATGTATATCAAATGTTGATATGGATAAACAAAGTGTTATTATGATACCATCATTTTACTGAACAGAGCACGAAATGAATCCTACATGTCTGCTATTGAAACATGTATTACAATCAAATGAGAAGTATAATTGTTTGTGAAGCAATTTTAGTACCCCATAATTATCTACCACTTTTATTCAATTTCAGTAGATAAAATGTCGTCTTCTCACATGAATCCATAAGGGAGACAGCTGATGTACTAGTAATCATAAAATTAAAAAAAGGAGATGTGGCATGATTGACAATAAGACAACTCTTCACAAGGGACCAAATGACACAGAAAATAACAACTATAGGTCACTATAGGTCAAAGTTCGGCCTTCAGTAATATTATCGATCAAGACCAGACAAAAAATTATTTTAATATATAAGAAATTTGTTAAAGGAATCCTGTTTGACTTCTTAATAGTCCTGTAATGAATAAATTTAATGGTCCATGACATTTTCTCAAGTTATACCATCTTTGCTAATTCACAGTTCTTAAGCTGCGTTTACACACCACTGTCCCGTGTTATCGGGGAGTTTATAATCGTTCATGAACATGTTTAACGGCCAACAGAAAGGAGCCTGTATCATTTGGCAGATAATTGTTAAAGTGTGCAGAACACTGAGACGAAATTGCAAAACATTTAATCTTACTGCTTAAAAAATTACGAACCTGCAAAGCGAAAGCATGTTTTACGAACTCCGTCCATAATCATGACAGAAGGATAATGGCCACATAATACGCAATTGAATGAATAAGAATGGTCTGTTAAACATTCAAACATAAGATATGCTTTCAGGATGTCTTGTGTTCAAGTTCTTCCCCAATGGTTTCCTGCAGCATTGCAACAGTCCGACCAATTGCAACATGATTCTAAAAATACAATACATTCGATTTAAAGTAGCTTGAATTTTTAGGAATAGATTTTTTAACCTATAAGACTGTTAATTCAATGTCCTTTTAATTTCAATTTGAAATTTGGAATTAACGAAATCAAAATAAATGTATATCGGTTATTATGGGGAACTTAATGTTTCTTTATTGATGAAACATTAAACGATATATTTGGCTTAACTAGATTCAATAAAAGAATTTCTTTTTTTTATAAATATTTCCATAATTTCAACCATTAAAATAGGGTTTCACAGAACTAATTTAGTAATTTCTTGGAAAAACACAAATTGCCCTATCAAATTTATAATTATTATCTCCTTTGATTTGACGACAGCTAATTATTTGATAGTATAATCTTAGTATTCAAACCTCATATGTTTCTGTTGTATATTGAATGGCTGAACGATACTTGGTAAATATTTTTAACTATTAAAGCATTTATGCACCACGCCCAGAAAGGATGTCAGAAAAATTACCCATTCTACTTTAAATAGGACAAACAACACACAAAAGTCAGCATTTAAATCTCTATATAAAATAAAATAACAATATAACAAAATGAAAAAATAAATAATGAAAATGCAACAACAACAAAAATCAATAAAACTATTAGATAATGCCTTCTTTAGGTGTTATTTTTCACAGAACAAGATAAATTCGAAAGTCGATGAACTGAAGATCTGTTCTACATATCACAGCTTCAGAATTTCATTTGCATGCTCTATATTATGGTACCATTAACAAATTCTAGTTAAGATTGAATACAAAACGATGGAGCTCTATATTCACAAGCTCTGTAGAATGGAGCAATCGTTGAAATAAATTCGTTAACGTTTAACGGAATATCCTGACATATTATTTCATATAATACAACACTATGGCAACTTCCAACTGTAAGTCAAATTGATCTTTTTTATTGCGATATCTGGTTAAAATTAGGTATGAATCGCACGCTGCATTGTAGAGACCTTACAATTAACCGTTTCCTAATGTAACGTTGTTTTGTATGAAATCATTTGACAAGAGTGGTCATCAATGTTTATTTAAGAATTGAATGCTTCTTTTTGTAAATTCATTGGGATGAAAAGGCGTTGACCGAAGTGCATTTTGTATGAAGCGCGGACGAGCTTCAATCTAAAAATGTGCCCACGGTCAACCCTTGTGCAACCCTATGAAGTTACAAAAAGAAGCATTCAATACTTATAATTACATTGTTTAGCTTGGATTATGAAAACACGATTTCTATCAAGTTTTTTTCTTTACTTTACCTGTGCAGTGCTCTTTATTGTGGGACCTGGTTACATTTCATTGTGTAATGAATGTTAATTTCAGAAGGACGCGAGATTGCTGTTGGCCAATCAAAATAATTAACGTCAAAGGAGTAGGGCCACGCAGGGTTAAAACGGCCCTGTCTCAGAAATTGACGAAATTACTGCAGAAGGATCACTTACTAGTGTAGTTCATAAAATGATAACCATTAGACTTGTAACTGTGTTTGTATAATTTTCCAGGGCGTCAGAAAAGACCAAGGTACAATGGTATTTTAGCCGTTTGCACGTAACGTTAAAATTGTTCATTAACGTTCTAGTAACTTTAAAATCATTTCACCACAAGAATTTTTTAACAAAATATTCATTGAATCTCGTCCATATTTATTGTTTTGTTTTTTTACTTTATTAACAGAAACTTATTAATATTAAGGTTTAAGCTGCACATAAGCGCTTCAATTAAATTTTGTATAAGTGGCCCATATACTCGTTTTCTGCATTGTTATTCACGAAATAGAAATTACAGAGACCATGTAAACAAACATAATTCTATAGCATAGATTAAATTAAAAGTCATAAATGATTTTAAAACATAAGCAATGAATGTCTTCTATTGGGCAGAAGGAATTTAAATTGAAAGCTGTAAAATATCTTGGCGAGCAATGTGCAGTCGTAAAATGTATGAGGATAGTTGATCACACCACAGCATCTTATTTGTATATGGAAAGAAAACCGTGATTCACTTAAACACAGAAAATTTATTTTCTAGTAAAGAAGTAAAGGATGAAAACACAAATAAAGAAAACAATGTGTATAGACAGTACATAGCATTAAATGTACTTCATAATCATAGAACATATTATAATTGTACAAAAGTCATCAGACATCAGAACCACACGTGCACTCATAAACATCATTCTCATTCCGTAGGATTACATGCTTGCTGTGTTACATATTTGTTTTCGTTCATTGTTTTGTACATAAATTAGGCCGTTAGTTTTCTCGTCTGAATTGTTTTACATTTGTCATTTCAGGGGCCTTATAGCTGACTATGCGGTATGGGCTTTGCTCATTATTGAAGGCCGTACAGTGACCTATAGTTGTTAATTTCTGTGTCATTTGGTCTCTTGAGGAGAGTTGTCTCATTGACAATCATACCACATCTTGTTTTTATATTTACTCTCAAATCAACATTCAGAATTAAACATTTGAATGAACGATTGTTTCATTAAATGCTTGTATCTAAAGCGCATGAAATATGTAGTCACCTGTAAAATTGAAATATAATTCATTCAAATGGTTCAATGAATCCTTACATATTTTCAAAGAACTCTTTTGCTAGACAAAGTAATTATAGTTTAAAGGCAGTAGCTATTTTGCCGCCGCCGCCAAAATTGAAAATATGCTGGTTTGTCAACTCTCTGTAAGCGGAAGCCAGCATGCCAGTAAAACGATTTTGTTTACAGATATGCCATTCAAAACTGACTTTAATTTCAAAAGCAAATTTAATTTAAACATTTTGATTTTGAAGCTATGTGATTGATTTTTAGACTGTATAACGTTTTTATCAAATCTATATGCTCTGAGATTTTATCTTTCATTTGTTTTACAGCATAGTTTAAAAATCTGAGATTTTATTCTTATGCATACATGTAGCATTAGACTGATTTTAGAAGTAATTTCAACTAGTTTTAATTTTTATTCCTTTTACAAATTTTATTTTCACTTGGACTCATAAATGTTTTAAACGATTATATGTATCTCAAAAGTTAATATTAAAATTCGCTCTTTACAAAGAACCGGCAAAATAACAAATTCACTATATTGCCGGCGCCTGCAAAATAGCCCTTGCTATTGAAATATGCTATTTTGCTCGTTTTAATTCAGATATTTTAATCAAAGATGACAAAATAGTATATTTTCTTTTTGCCGGCGCCGGCAAAATAGCCACTGCCTAGTTTAAAACCTCAAAATTTGATAGAATACTCATTCTCAGTTATCCATTGTGGACGATTTCATTTAGCAATTAAGCTATATTCAATTACATCTATCCGACTTTTGCATGTTTCTATCAATTACATTTTAAAAGAACAAATACTTTTATTATTTTATGATTCGCGTTCTCGTTAAATGGCATTAGCTACGAGATGCAGAAAAAAAGATATTTTTGTTCAGTCATTAATGAAAGTGAATAGTGAAATAATCATTCGCTTTTAGCAGCCAGTTTGCTTCAGTTTTGTCAAAATAAGCAAAAAAACATCGCTAATGAATTATTCATTTGCAAGTGGATAATTCGACCTCATTAAATCCGTATTCATGTGAACTTCAATTGAACACCTTAGCTAGAGATGGGTTATGCATGAACTAGGCTTTTCAGCAATTAAAGGAAAAGAATGTCAACATTGGAAGTGAAACAAGGGGAAACCATTTGGTTGACTGATTCGATCTACAAAAACTCATTCTTATACCGGTAAAAACGATTATTAACATATCGTTTTAACCTATAATATGAAATCAAACAGACCTAGAAAATCCAATTGCACGAGTTCGCTATCTATCTATATCTATGTTTATGTTTATATCGAGTTATATGACCGTCGGCAGTCTCTTATCTCGAAAAAGTTCGAACGTACTTTGTTATTATTCTTATTATCATTTGGTCAAATTGAACAGATTCATACCTCAATCCGTATGAAAATGAGAAGATGTGATATTATTGCAAAGAAGACAACTTTCAACCAGATACCAAATGACGTGCATGAATTCATTTTAAAACTAATAGAAATCCATGAATATCAGTTTTTTTAATTTGGCGTTGATTGTAACAATATAAGTGTATGTAAGCTGCGTCCATTCAAGTAATGTATTATCTATAACTATAATTAATATACTGTGAACTATTTCTTAGATAAACGCCAATGTGACAGTTACCTAACAATGATAAAATTAATATTCTATTCTTCAACTACACATTGCTCACTGTCACTTTCGTCTATGGCATGCTGCATCTTCAAGAGAAGCTCCTCAATTCTGGACTCCATGTGTGATGTCCAGGTTATGTCTTGTATTCCTAGATACCAGAGTATACAGCCAATGTGCGCAAATTAACATGTTCTCGTCCGGAATATGCATTTAACTTGCGCTGGACGTTTAACAGTCATCCATGATTATGAGACAAACAACTCATTTTAATAAAATGGTGTGTTTCTTTGATATCCAATATTCTTTTATTTTCTTTTTTCCCAAGAAGTGAAATAATAGACGCGCTAAATATCTGCTCAAACGATTTTAAAATCATTTATTTAATTATGTTTAAATTCATTATTGTACTTTAACTTTAGAGGAGATATGATTGATAGTTGTTTGACGAACGTCCAGTGGCAAATACTTCATGCATATTTATGACGGAGAGCAATTTAGAGAATTTATTTCAAACAGGAAACAAGAAATTGCATGTGTTGTCATTGAAAATAAGAGAAAAGGAGAGGGCGTAATAAAGAATCATAAGACCAATAAAATCATACAACACCATGAACATATAGAGGCAACAAAAGGAAAAACAATAACAAAATATAAAAACAGGTAACTACAGATTGAACACGAACCTCGGGCCACCACAAAAACCGAAAAAAAAAAAAAAATCAGAAATATGAAGATATCTCATAGATAATTTATGCATAATAAGCAGCCATTTTTGTTGGTCGCTTGTAGCAGTCTCACCCAAATTTAAAAGAGACCACCAAAAAGGGACAAAATAAACAATTACTCCTTGTATGCATTCTGAACAATTATGAACGCTATTTCGCGTGAGTATCAGATATTTATTTGAAGTTACCGAAGCTATAACATAGTTTTGTTTCATCTTAAATTTACTTCAGTTTTCATTGCAAACAAATATTTGTTCTGGTTGAATGTCACATACAGTATACACCATGCCCTCTCATGGCCTCGTAATTTTTATTTTTATGAAAAAATATATTGAAAAGCTTATTCAACCACTGTGCAATATGATATAACAATTCTCACGTGATTTCTTACATCTTATGTCCTACGATTTTTAATGTATATGTTATTGTTCATAGTTCTGTAATTTGTTTTCCCCATCCGTAGTAATTATTTAAAATATTAACTTGGCATGCCATACTCGATAGAAAATGCGGACGTGAAAGAAAGCACTTCATCAAAGCGTCAACATGGCATTACATTCCATGGAGGTTACATTTCGACGATTTCGTCTTTATAAAACAAAATTAATACGTGTATCTAAAGGGACATTTGTACCAGCAAACACACAACGTAAACATAACGTTATGGTATCGTTATATTTACGTTACGTTTACGTGTAACGTTAAAATAACAGTAGGAAAACGTTAAAATAAACGTTATGAAGTAACCAATCTTGAACGTTATTTTTAAAGTTCTTATAACGTTGGTTGAACATTATGATTATTACGTCACATTTGCAATGTTGTGCTTACGTAAAGGTAACGTTATTCTATTAACGTTTGTATTTGAATGAATTTATAACGTAACATTTATACCATAGTACAACGTCTAAATAATGTTATTGAAAACGTTAATTGATAACATTAATATAATGTTGAAAATAAACGTTATTTAGTAACCTATCTTTAACGTTATTTTTTTATGTTCTTATAACGTTGGTTGAACATTATGATTATTACGTCACATTTGTAATGTTGAACTCACGTAAAGCTAACGTTATTCTATTAACGTTTGTATTTGAACAAATTTATAAGGTAACATTTATACCATAGTACAACGTCTAAATAATGTTATTGAAAACGTAAATTAATAACATTTATATAATGTTAAATTAACAAAATGATGTAACGTCTGATTACTAACCATTGTATAACTTTAAATCCCATGCTGGAATGTGACGTCATTTAACATTTTCAGAAAGACGCTAAGATGGCGTTCCATTACAAGTACTTGAAAATTGACAATTCTTTTTGTTTATGTCTTACCTATATCTGCATTTTGATTTACCAAAAGCAAAAAGAATCTAACTAATGGTAAGTACAACTAAATAATTTGCCAATCTTCTGTAGAGAATGATTCCACCTATATTAATATGTATTTGTTAAAAATGTCAATGCATGACTGCATGGTTTTATTTCTATGTCGTTGAACGACAAAAGCCATAGTTCTTTAAAATATTCTCGGTACAGTCGTGCAACTTTTAGAAGAACAAAATGTTTGCTAAGGTCTACAGTAATTCCCTCATAGTATTCCATGCTTTAAGATGATCACGTATTACGTTAGAATAACGTTAGTATAACGTCGAAGAAATGTATTTTTTTATGTTTTAATAACGTTCGTATAAAGTTAAAACATAACGTCTTATTTATAATGTTGAAATTACGTAAATGTAACGTTAAAATATTACGTTTTTTTCTATACGAAATTATAACGTAATATTAAGGGCATACGATACAGTTACAGGGGAGGTAATGACGTTACTAACGTAAATTGTTATTTTCGCGACGTCAAACTACGACTTATCGGGAAAACATTCAGTTTTCGACTGATATTTATCATTCAAACTTATTTAACTTGAAAACGAGTTCATGGACCCCTCTTTTTTAAAATGCCATTTGGTTTGATTACGTAAGACGATAACGTGTGCAAATTTTCATGAAAACGTAAATAGTACAATTTTTTCAAATTAGATAAATATACAGCACAAAATGATGTCTTTTTCTACATTCATGAACATTTGATAAATATGAGTTATTTCTGAATAAAAAATGTATAAAATCTTAGGATACTTATAAAATACAGAAATTACAAATTATTTAACAAAAAACAATTTGTGTTTATCTTTTAAATCAAAAAAGTTATGTCTTTCTTTCGAAAGGGGAAAATACGGCCACAAATCCGAATTTTGAGCAAATATACAAAATTTCGACCTCATTTTACTCAAAAGTAGCACATGAAGGTATATTTTTATTACATATTTGATTTAATCAGGTAAAAATAGTCTATATGGAAATTTTATCAAAATGTAAATACGGGATCAAAACTGTATCGTATTGCCCTTAATACGACAGTACAACGACTACATAACGTTTTTTCAAATACGTAAATTTTCAATATTTATTTAACGTTAAATACACATATTAATTTACGTTAAATAACTAACCATTCTATAACATGATGTCATACGCTAGTATATGACGTCATTTAAAAAAAGAAGAAAACATAGAGTGCCATTATCATAATTACAAGGAGTTTAAAATGAGCAATTCTTTGTTTACATTTAATTATTTATGCGCTTCGATCTTTACGCTAAAAGTAATTAGTTAGTGAAACATCGGTAAGTAAAACTTTCAAATTTTGTCAATTTTTTCAATCATACGACATGAACAGAATAAACATTGAACAATTCATGGGATCATTTTAATTTATTTGTACTTTGTCAAGACTCTATTTAATCCTTGCCGAAACTCATCAACATTGCAAATTTTAAATACGCCTATGCTTGATGGTCAGTTTATTTTGGATTAGCACATATTATAATGTAGTGCGAGTACTCTCAAATCGTACTTTCTTGTTTATTTGACCTGTTGATACTAATTGTAATGCTTTTTTGTTATTTAATGTTATTCAGGGTTATATCTGGTCTATATACCAGCTTTGATAAGTGTTACCTGTATATAGTATGAAAACCGGTTTCTCAAAAGTGATTATTTTCTAAGGGTTTAATATTTCGCAGTAGTGTTTTGCCATGGCTTTATTTGGACTTGTTTGTTTGCTTTTGGCCTTGAATGTTTGTCCCTAATATTTTATTAACTATGTATTTACTTTCATGTATCACAGATCGAATTTATTCGTTCATTTTATGTTAATTTACGTTTTGATTGAGTTAAGCCTTCCAATTGATGTTTTATCGTGTGTTTTCTATGTTGTGATGTTATACTATTGTTTCAGAAAAACGGAGAAGGTTTGGTACCATTAAAACGTTTAATCCCGCTGCAAATGTTTGCACCTGTCCTAAGTCAGGAATCTGATGTACAGTAGTTGTCGTTTGTTTATGTAATTTATACGTGTTTCTCGTTTCTCGTTTTTATATATACTAGACCGTTGGTTTTACCGTTTGAATGGTTTTACACTAGTACTTTTGGGGCCCTTTATAGCTTGTTGTTCGGTGTGAGCCAAGGCTCCGTGTTGAAGGCCGTACATTGACCTATAATGGTTTACTTTTATAAATTGTTATTTGGATGGAGAGTTGTCTCATTGGCACTCACACCACATCTTCCTATATCTGTTTGGTACTAATATAAATTTCCACTTCGTACTATGAACATCAAAATTATTTATTTTGTAAAATATTTCCTTTCTCTATTGTAACTGTACACGTATACCTAACAACAAAATTATTTTCATTTACCTGTGGTTAAAGTTATTGCAAATGGCTGATATTTTTGTTCGAGCATATTGTTTTTCTTAAATTGTTTAACATTTCATACCGATATAACATGTTACTTTTATTATTCTTCCCTTAGTTTATTTATTTTGTATTTACATTATATCATAGGTCAAATTTATTTGTTCAGTGTATGTTCAATGGTGTTAATATGTCCTTTGATTGAGTTAAGCTATTTCAGTTGATATTTTATAGTGTGTCTTTCTATGTTGTGATGTTACACTATTGTTTCAGAAAAAGGTGAAGGTTTGGTACCTTTAAAACGTTTAAACCCGCTGCATTTGTTTGCACCTGTCCTAAGTCAGGAATCTGATGTTCAGTAGTTGTCGTTTGTTGATGTGGTTCATAAGTGTTTCTCGTTTCTCGTTTTTTATATAGATTAGACCGTTGGTTTTCCCGTTTGAATGGTTTTACACTAGTAATTTTTGGGGCCCTTTATAGCTTACTGTTCGGTGTGAGCCAAGGCTCCGTGTTGAAGACCGTACTTTGACCTATAATGGTTTACTTTTATAAAATTTTGACTTGGATGGAGAGTTGTCTCATTGGCACTCATACCACATCTTCTTATATCTATTAATTTATATCGCTTATTCGGAGACTTAGGGGGAAAATCATTTGATTTTTTTAATGTTCAATATTTTCATATTCCACTGTTCTTCCTTTTAATATATCATAGTTCAGATTTCAAATGATTATAAGAAGGGTTTTTTTTTCTATTACAGTATCGCATTATTTTTCTAAAGAATATTCTTGGTTTTCATTTTTTTTAAAGTGTTTTCAAAGATGTCTTTACTAGTTCTTGAAAGATGAAGATGCACTAGTGTCGTTCCTATTTAAGTTTAAATATATTTTACATTTAAAAACCTTAGTTGCAAAATTTAATAGTATTAGTACACTTGTGTTAGTATCATAGTAAATAATACTAATACAATATGTTTTAAAATATTAATTTGTCATTACATATACATTGAGTTATGTCATGACTGAACATTGAGATATATTTTTTTAGCATTTCTGGAGCAGTAGCCGTACCTTTCTGGTTACTAGTTGTGTGTTGCATATGATATAAATTGTAACACTTCTTAGTGACTGGATAGGTTGAATAGAATCTTCCACGAAAGATACAAGCAAAGAACTTGTTATCGGATAATGTAACATAAAAAATAGCTAAGTATGCCAGGACAGTTCCAGGATGAAGGTATAGAAATTGTTACATTAGAAAGGAGTGTTTTATTAGAGTTGATAAAAGTTAATAATATTACTCAACAATGTAACTTAAAAGTTTTCTCTATCAAATGCCATGTTATTAGTAAATGTTACAGTAACGTTAGTTTTATGTAACTATAAGAAATGTTACTGTAATGTCAGCTTTATGTAAATATATAACATAATAAGAAATGTTACTCAAACGTTCGTTTAATATTAATATATGACGTGATAATGGATGTTACGCTAACGTTAGTTTGTTGTAAGTAAATAACGTAAACAAAACGTTACTTTAACGTTAGTTTTAAGTTTCTTTTTAACGTTTCTTGGAACGTTGCTTTGACGTTGCTTGGAGTCTACAAAATGACGTTAAAAATACGTTCGTAAGTACGTAATTATAACACAAAATTTTACGTTATAATCACGTTTTATTAACGTTATTTTGTTTGCTGGGAGATTGTTAAGTAAATAAGCAGATACAAGAAGATGTGGTATGAGTGCCAATGAGACAACTCTCAACCCTAGGCACAATTTATAAAAAAACCCATTATAGGTCAAAGTACGGTCTTCAACATGGAGCCCTGTCTCACATCGAACATCAATCTATAAAGGGCCCGAGAAATAATTCCGTATCATAGCTACAGAACATTACTACATAATGCTTACAAACTACACAGATGTCCTTGTAAAATGTTTATTTTATACTATTTTTATCGAAATCAATTTGAAGTTTTCTTGTCTTTTAGAACTGTTTAATTAAATGAGAAATAATCTTTACTTTTTTCTTTGTGAGTATAAAAAGAAAATGGAGAATTCAAAATAGATTACCATCATCTATATCGTCATCTTCCTCTTCGCTGCCTCCAACTTCCTGGTTATCTGGACTGTCTTTCTGTAGCTGTTAAAACGATAACTATGAAATTGTTTAACTTATTTTTGAAAATCTTTATATAACTGGTTAATCTCTCATTCTAAGAAATAAATATATGCTGCAACTATGTATGTCTCCTATGCCATTTATGGGCCAAATAAAAGTGATACGACTGGAATAGTATTGTTGAAATTGCATAAATATTTAAAAATATTTAGTAAACTTTGTATAAATATTTATAAACATGTTTGATGTTCACGAATATATCCTTTCTTTAAAGGTTGTTACTCAGTCAGTAATTACATCTTAAGGATAGACACACCATGTATTTTTTTTTTTCAAATTTCAAAAAGAATAACATTTTTCTGCACTAATTGTTAATATGTTCACAACCGGTTTGATTGAATTTGCTTACCTGTTCAACATCGTGTTCCAACTCAGAACTCGTTGACATATCTGAAACAACATCGTGTTCCAACTGAGAACTCGTTGCCATATCTGAAACAACACAGTGTTCCAACTCAGAACTCGTTGACATATCTGAAACAAGAAACGAATGCTTACTGTATATATGTAACACATGTGGAACATTAATGAAGCACCCAAGCAAAAATTATCGTTTGTTTATGTGTTACATATTTGTTTTTCGAGCCGTTCAATTTTTGTACATGTACATAAATTAGGCCGTTAGTTTGCTCGTTTGAATTGTTTTACATTGTCATTTCGGGGCCTTTAATAGCTGACTATGCGGTATGGGCTTTGCTCATTGTTGAAGGCTGTACGATGGCCTATAGTTGTTAATTTCTGTTTTATTTTGGTCTCTTGTGGAAAGTTGTCTCATTGACAATTATACCACGTTCTTTTTCTATAGTCCGAGATTGCTCTGACGTCCAATGACAAGCTGTGACCGTCGGATTAACAAGCAACAATGTTCTACTTTTGTTCTAAAAATTGCCTCTTAAAACAAGTTGAGTATGACTTTATTCCTTCCTCTTGAAACCAAATTATGTACTTAACCCTCACAGATATCACTTTGTAGTAAGAAATCGATGACCTTAACATAATATTCAACGGAATTGTGGATATCCTGTTCAGAAAAAGTGTTCTCAAATCCTAACAATAACTCTTTGAGAGGCCACATGTGTTTTGCAATTATTCATAGTATACTCTTAATCGATCCTCTAGCCTTTCGATTCTTGCGCTGAGATAATGATCTAAGGCCGATAAAGAGTCTAAAGTTTTGCAACTTACTCAGTAAAATCGTTTTCTTTTTGAAGAAACTATTTGTGTACAATATAGAGTTTGTATACTAGTAGGTTACCTTTCATACTGCCCTCGTTATCACTTTGAAGATCGTCCTTCGTATCTGTATTCCTAAGAATGTCTTCCATAGACTAAATATATAACAGTTCAAAATATTAATGTTTTAACAATGTTAAGCTTCAAAAGTTAAAAAGAACTTTTCTCGTTTGAATTGTTTAAATTTTCCATTACATTGTTTCTTATAGCTCACTATGCGGTATGGGTTTACTCATTGTTGAAGTCCATCAAGTGACCAACAGTTATTAATTACTGGGTCATTTGGTCTCTTGTGGATAGTTGTCCCTTTGGCAATCATAACCAAATCTTCGAATTTTTATATTTACCTTATCTTTTTGTGTCTCTTAGCTACAATCTAACATTTCTTAAACTTAGATATATAAAGCATTGTGGTAGAATTTAAAGTCGATAATGCCGTTAAAGATTATATATACAATTTTCTTCTTAATTGTATTCTGTTTAAAAAAACTCGATTTTGGTATCTTAAAAGGGTCACTAGCTGTCAAATTCATGTTCACCGATTTGACTCAAATTCTCATATTTATTTTATAACAAATGAATGTAAAACATTTATCCAAATTACTAGTATAAAAAAGTCTAAAATAAACAGTTTACAGGACATGGGCATGATAATATGAAGCTTCGTGTCGTGTCTAGACGCCATCTAATTACAGTAACTGTCTAGTTGACCTCCCAAATACAAACGATGCCCATATAAGCGATATAAACATAAATATAGCTATAAATAGATAGAATTGGTGCCTGCTCCGTACTGATACTACCTGTACAATCACCAATATTCCTTTTCTATTTACACATATTAAGAGTTAGACAAAAAACGAAGGAAAAACTAACACGTTTTTTCTTTCTTAACGCTTTCTCTCCTAGTTTTTTTTCGACGGATGTTGATAGAATTAATCTTCTGTCGTTCAAAGAAAAGAAATTCCTTTAAATTACGCTTTGTGTATACATCTAGCTTTCTGTTGTTCACTCTTATAATACATCAAATATCTTTGAAATATATATTGATTGGTAGTTGCTATAGATAAAACGTCCAGTGGCAAATATTTCATGCATGTTCAGGACGATTATATATATATATATATATAGAGAATATCATATGGCTTTTCAATATCACATCCGTATCAACCGAGACACCAATATAATCCCAAGAGCTCTGCTCGAGGAATATATTGGTTGAGGTTGATACGGTGTGTGATATTGAAAAGCCATATCATATACACTTTATTATATACATATACCTCACGTAGATGTTTTTTTTGTGACATGACGTCATACAGGTAAGGAGGTATGAAATGACGTCATACAGATTATAGGTTTGACATGACGTCATACAGATTAGGGGTTTGATAAAGACTTTGCAACAGTGACTGCAATCGATGACGTGACGTCATACAGATTAAAGGTGTGATAAAGCCTTTGCAACCGTGCTGATATCGATATCATCACGGGTGGCTGATACAGCATGCTTGCCAATGATTGTATTACACATACAATTTATCTGTATTTACTACTAAGTATATAAAATATATATATATATATATATAAATAAAAGATAGACACTTACACAACTTTGCAATCCCTTGGCCTTCTTCTTCTGGTCGTATTCATACCAAAAACTATAATGGTATACCGTTGTCCATCAATCCTTCCGTCGTCATCATGTCGGACAAAAACTCAAAACACTTTAACTAATCTGCATGACACTTGGACGAATTGTTTATATGATCTGAGCTCCATTTCGATTTTTATAAACTTTAGATTTTACGTTTCCTAGTTCTTGAGTTTTGTTCATTATAAAAGCAGGATTTATCAGTTTTCGGACAATATCTCAAAATTGCTTTAATCAGTTTTGTGAAACTTTGGAAATTTTTATATCTTTTGGCGCAAGTTTTATCGATCTATATGAATTTTAGATTTTTATATTTCTGAGTTATATAGGACTATTATTCAAAAAGAGGGACGTTCTAGTTTTCGGACAATTACTCAAAAGTGCTTTGACCATTCTTCATGAAACGTTGTCTTTTTAAATTACCTCCCTTTAGTTTTTTTATATATGTATATGTTGTGTACAAGATGTATAATTTGTACAGGGTTTTTGTACAAGTTATAAGTTTTTTGACACATACCTTCTTGCACCAGGTGATAAAAGTTTTATCTTCTTAAATGTACCAGTTAAATGTCTTAAATTCAAATGTACATACATCAACCTAACAGTTAGTGCTATTCTCTTTGTCCATAAACTGGAAATGAGGATACCTAAATGGTTTAAATTTAAAGTTTATTTTTCACGGAAAACCAAAATCATATCCATAAAAAGTCTGTTTGTGTATTTATAATGTGTGTGTATCAATGTTCACAATTATACTGTATACCTGTGTTGGTTTCTTCCTTAATTCGTAATTACGTTCCCCCTGAAATAAAGACGGATTGTTTATTATTAAGTCTAGTTCGGATTCCCGACTTTGCACAATAATTAGCGAATACGAATGTTTGCAATCTGTGTTAATTATTCAAGCGAAAGTAAGTTATATCTGACACGCTCCAATTTTTAATGATAGTGGTTATTGATTGGTAGTTAACGTCAAGTGGCAAATATATCATGGACATATGAAGAGATGAAAACATGTTTAAGTGGTAAAAATATAAATTATTATTTCTGGTAAAGCTGCATATTATATTGCTGGTTTACAAGATACATGTCATTCTGAATCAGAGCTAATCAGTCTTTGTTGTTGCTCCGAAATACCATGTAAATACATGGAGCTGGATTCAGGGAAAACTGGTAATTTTACCCACGACCTAGAGCCAAGACGATTCCGCTACAACGATACAACTGGGATGGCTTGATATATATCATAAGGATTAGAATTTTGAGAAGGAAAAGACACCATGCTATTCCAAACTCATGTTCAGTGGTCTAAAATAAAATTGGACAAAATTGATAAAATTGAAGGATTGCATGCTTTTAATTATATCAACAAAATTTTGTAGATATGTCTACTTAGATGATATAGGATATAGAAATAATTAGATGTGTTATGATGATACAAGTATTCACCGTTTATGATTATTTATAATCACCTATTTATTTCAAGCATATTAAGTAATGTTTACCATTATATTTTCAACGTTTGTCATATATTCTGTACCGTTGTCGTTTTCATCACTAGTTTGTTCTTCTACGTCTTCCGTTGTATTGTCCTAACATGAAAAATACAATTAAATTACATGATAATTTGGGTTTGAAAAAAATCCCGCCCTAGTGTTTCAACAACTTTGACCGTCAGGCATAGACAACAACGTCAAATTACCAATTCCAACCCATGCAGTACTGTTATTTCTTAATTGTTTTATGACATTTTTCGTTTAAATAGGCTGGTCTTGTTTATGGAAATGACATACATTTGTGGCATGATTTTACACGTAGCTACGGAAGATAAAATTGGTTGTATTGCAAAAATAATTGTGCCTCAAACTCATTATCCTCTTTAAACACTTTATTTACGACGTCTTTCGTCACTGGAAGTCAAGCAAACCAATATTAATCAATAAATCGTCGAATGGTTTTAATTAAATCATTTATCCAACGTAAGTGGGTATAAAAATGTGGAAAATAGTCAAATAAGTTATTCCAGTTCTATAATTAATTTGTTTTATGAGATATAATCAATATTTAATCTGACCTTCTGATGCGTCCCCGTATTCAGTTCATGTTTCTGTGATTCCATATTATCCAATATATATTCTTCCATATTTGTTTCGCATTGGTTCTGTCGGTCCCCATTCGTTTCTGTAGCCTGTTATAATAGGAATGGAATTTTTATACAAAAGAAAAAGATGCGGTACGATTGCCAAATATCCAGTCATATAAAGAAAACAAAATGCTATAACATAATAGGTTACCGTACGACGTTACAATGAGTAAATAAAACCCATAACCTGATAAAATGTTAAATAATTTTTAAATAACAATGTGGCTTAATCTATGTAAAACCACTATAAGGAAAACAAATAAAACAAACAGAAGCCAACGACAATCAACGAATTACGGGCTCTCAACTTTGGACATACATTAGAAAAAGAATGTTGCGGGGTTGTATGTATTTCAGATCGATTATATGACAGTTATGTAAACTGTTTTTGCTTTTTTAATTTTTTTCAATTTTAGTGACGTTACATCCGAGCAATCTTCAACACATTTGAACCAAAATACAGAGATGGTGAAAATCTTACGGGGGCTTCCTCTGATACAGATTATGTTGCAACTACAATGAAAAAATACTTTTACATTATTGGAAACTAACCAAAAAATATTAAACTAATATCTTGTAAATGGACTACGGTGACCTATAGTTGTTAATTTCTGTGTCATTTTGGTCTCTTGTGGACAGTTGTCTCATTGGCAATCATACCACATCTTCTTTTTTATATATATTATTTTAAAGAAAGATTATTTTTTCTGATAATTATAGTTTGAAATTTGATTAGGTGTTATAAACACTGTATCCAGTTATTTCTATTTATTACCGTATGAGGAGATTCTTGGTTTTCGAATGTCCTCTCCCAATATTCCTCTTCACTTGTTGCATTTCTCTAAAATTCAAGAAAAACTTAAATAACTGGCATATGTTAATATTTCTATTGTATATTATGATACAGATGTAATTACATTTTCGGCAGTATGCAATCATAATTAGTCTTACAAAATGATATATATATATAAATAATGTATTAATGTATAATAAGTCTTAATCATTTCATGAAGTTTGTTATATATACAAGTATTTGCATAGAGATTTCGTTAAGTGAAATTGGAAACCATGTATTTATCATGCTTTTGATAACATATGATCGAATCCTGCAAAGACCCATCTCCTGTATTATTGAAAACTATCATTCTGCTTTGACAATAATATCTTGAAGTAAATTGTATACACCCATTCGGTCTATAAACGTTCTCAATGTGTATCTAATACTAGTCCTAAAAAATCTTTTTAATTTTACAGTAATTAAAACAATTTTGACTCTTGTTTAACTGTTAGTTTTTTACATTGATCTGGACTTCACCATCTTTGAAAATGAAAATTTCTATTTAATTGGCTGTACAAAATTAAAACTACAAAAGTACTGAACTCCGAGGAAAATTCCAAAAGTAAAGTCCGTAATTAAATGGCAAAATCAAAAGCTAAAACACATTAAACGAATAATATTAATAACAACTGTCATATTCCTGACTCGGTACAGGCATTAGCTTATGTAGAAAATGGTGGATTAAACATGGTTTTATAGCTAGCTTAACCTCTCACTTGTATGACAGTCGCATCAAATTCCATTATATTGACAACAATATCTTGCACTAAAATCTGAAAAGTGCTTTCGTTGGTATATTCAATATGTACATTTATATCTAGATTTTAGGACTTGTACATGTTTGAATACCGCATAACTTTTGTTGTATGAGTCGTTGGTAGCTGTCTCTTTGACGTATACCAGGCATCTTATTTATGTTATGTCACAAACATACGAATAACTTGATATACCTGAACTAGATAGATTGAACCTGGATGGTTACAGTGTAATTTAATTACACAACTCATCTGCATTGGACTAATCAACGTAGCTGAAGGTTCCCTGGAATCTATAAGGCGATAACAATTTCCTCTCCAAGTTATAGCAACGTAGTGAGCGGTTGTCTTGTATCTTATAAGCAGACTTATTGCTTCTTTATTGTACAGTTTAAGGCTGTTCCAAATTTCCTCTATAGTGGAGTGGTTAACGATCGATGGATCAAGCCTTACAGTCGTTAGATCATTGTGTTCCAATTCAGCCAGGAGAACTTCGATTGTGTAAAATCCTTCCCTGTCACGGAGAACTGGGAGTATGAATGATGGGGTTGAAAATGGGTCGTTTGCAATATTCAACCACATATTGTCTGCAAGTTCGTCCATCTGTTCTATTGTAACAGGAAAGTTATTGTGCTGGTCCGGTCCCAATATATTATTGACGACACAAAGACCACAGTAGTTGGATGAACCCTGGCACTGCATAAAAATGTCATTAACAATATGTTCTGATATCTGTTGTCGTCTTTCAATTGATGTAGATGTTCCTATGGTTTCATTGGCATATTTCATGTTCCGATCGAGTGCTTCTTGTTCATTTACACTTAATTCTTCAGACGCCTCTAAATAATCTCTTATTTTTCTGTTAAATAATTCTAACAAGCTGTTATCTGTTGGCACACCATTGCTTTCATCTTGCGTTTGTATCGTAACAGGCACAGGTTCTGCTGTATATATTACCTCCTGTTCCTGTTCGAAGTTGGTACGAACATTGTCTGTTACATCTTTTTCTATGGTATTCGAACTTCTTCTAAAATAGCTGGATTTGGTTGCGTTTGTCGTTGCATTCTTTGTATGTTGAACCTGGCCATATTCATTCACACTTAGTGTGTATGGTGTCATTTTTTGTTGTTGTGACCATAAGTGATCGTTGACAGTTTCATTGTGAAGATGGAACAATAAGCGGCAAATGAATACGTGAACTAACGGTGACATCTGATTTATAAAATATAGGTCACGTTTTAAAGAGTTGAAAAATTGTTCAGCAGCTTGAGTATCAATAGAACCAGCCAATCCTTCGACAAGGGAAATTTTGCGGAGATTTTCTTTCTGCTCCTTACAGTTTCCTTCATGGAACCAATCAAACAGACAGTAATGGTCCGAAGAACCAGTCGTTGGGTTGCACGATTCGTTCACTTCATCTTGTGTTTCCTGTAAGAACGGAAGACTAAATGGTAAACCCTCTTCAGCTCTACATAGGTTTTCTTCTGTTGCCTCTGCAACTCTTCCTTCGTGTGGATGGAACATTCCTGGTTGCAAACGGTTGCCACATGAAGCTACTTTGTTTGCCACATCGACAATTACCACATTCGGCTGGTGTTTAAATGATCGCAGAAGATCTACAAAATCTCTTGGACTTTCGCCACGCAGAAGACATTTAGATGCATATACCACGGAATGGGGACATAAACCTATTACCCATCCACCTGAAATTTATTTCTAATCAATTACTTTTTTTTGTATTTAAGATTTAATATGTACACATACATGTATATATATGTAATAAAATTATGATCACCGATCACATTTGTAACTGTCTTCACAGAATGATGACGTGAAGCTGATCCTATTTATACGTTTTTACTTGTGAAGAAACGATACAAAACACAAACTTTAATTGAAAATCTATTTAAAAATACACCATTCATAATAATGAGATGCACGTTTTTGACGCAAAGGGTATAGCTGCCAAATCGATGCCCGCCACATGTATATAGAATACCAACTCCTGAATGGACACCACTTACATAAATATCGATTAGACCCATACGAAAAATGTCGATGGACATGTAATCCCGTCATAACTATAAATTTAAATGAAGTTTTTGTTTTGTTTAGTTACATGTCTGACTCCGGATGCGATTTTTTCTCGCTGTGTTGAAGACCCATTTGGTTGTCTCGGGCTGTTTTCTTCTCTTCGGTCGATTTGTTGACGCTTTGACACATTCCCCGGTTCAATTTTTATTCTATATATGATAAGGGACGACATCAAAAGTTCAATGAAGGATAAAAAACTTAATTCACATAGTTTTTTCACTGACCCCCACCCCCTTCTTAACTTAATTTGGGAAAAATTGATTGACCAATATGGACATATGTAAAAATCAATGTCGGATAACCAAAACTTGCAGCAGTTCAACCCCCACGCCCAAACTATTTGATTTAAGTTTTTTATCCTACATTGATCTTTTGATGTCGTCCCTAATCATAAAATACTAATAGACGAATAAGATGAGCTCATACCACAGTACATAGCCGATTTTCTCTGTTCTGTTTTACTCATTTCGCAGATTTATTAATTTAAATCATTTGTGAACATATATTTATTTATTTCATTAATAAAATATCTAGGTATTCTTATCATTGTATTATCATATATATATATTTCAATCTGTTACGATAAGTTAAAATTTTATTTGACATTAATTTTCTTTCTTATCATTATATATTTTATTCAATTCTCTACCTATTTTATTAATTACATAGATATATTAAGATGGTCGTAGGACAATCGAAATTAGGTCTATCATAAGACATCCTTAAACATGTCCAACAAACGCCATAAGACTAGCCTTGAAAATGTCCCAGGACCACTTAGGCAATATCTTAAGACATATCTCAGGACATATCCTTATCGCATGACCCCAGACACACTGCGAAGCAAAACGAACCTGTTGTTCCAAAAATCTTCTCATAGACTTCGTCGTATTTACTTTGTCTGACTGAATTCTCCCTCATTTTCAGAATAAGATCTAATACAGAGCCATTGCCAGGTCGAATCCCTAACTCTCTGCAAAACCTCTTCACTGTAGATTTCTGCAATAAAAAATGATGTTTATGACAAATCACAAAAAAAGTTGATTTGAAAAGTTAATTTGAAAAATTTGATCCCCATTGGATCATCAGGGAAGAATAAAAATTTGCTGCCACAAATTTGCAAAAACATTGTTGTGCTGATATTTAAAGTAGTTATGTATAATTTTAACACTTCGTCTCAAATTTAGTCGGATTTGAATCCTTGCATCTGAGACACATCGTGACAATACTGTCAGCAATGTGTCCAGCCAACGCCCTACATCAACTTTTTTTGTCAAATCTTAAAATTAATCTGTTTTATAATGCAATAATTTAATTTTGGATGTTATAAGTCTTCTATTTGGCTGTTTATTTGTATGACTATCAGCTCATAGACATAACTTTCATGGGCATGTGAGCGTGACGTCATCAACATTTTTGGGCATAATCGTCCTTAAAATGGAATTTACTCTATTTTTATCTTTCTTTTAAAAATATACTCAAGAATATCGCGGATACTTATAAATTACTCGTTACGACACATTTTGTAGCTATTTCTTCAAAGACAGATTTGTTTGTATACAGTCGTTCTTACATATACATTTTAAAGAACGGACCACAGACTAAAAGGGCAAAAGCATTTACCTTTTCGTCTCTTAAGTTCTTCAATACCTCGTCTGGTACGGGCTCTGTGTCTGTGTCTGAATTGTGCTTACATTTCATATATTCAGTATTGTATGCATATTCATCTAATCTGCTAGATGCTCCAATCCAGGGAGCCCAATTGTCATATGTAGGGGATATACTTGATAGAAATGTTTTGCCTGCAAGAATAAATCAAGTTCTTTATAAAAAATGTATATATAGAATAAATAATACTATTAGTAGTGTGCAAAAATAAAGGAAGAAAAACAGGGAAAACACGGTTATACAAGAAATGAAGGCCCAAGCTATCCCACAACTGATATGTATTTGTTAATACATTTTATATATTGGCTAAACGGAGATTTTAATTTCAAAACGCTGTTCTACCGATACTATTTGTAAAAATGTGTGTAGCCAATGCATTGAAATAACTGGTACTGGTCAGTACCGAGTATATATCTCCCAATTGATACGATATTCCCGGGCTTGTATTTCATATCATGATTCCTTGATAGAGGATTGCTGTTTACAAGGAAACTATTAAGCTAAAAGTTTCAAAATGGCGAAGTTGAAATCATTCCTTCGTAAATTTTACGGAAACCACCAGTATGGAATTGTTTTAAAAACGTACCTTGAAAAATATGTTGCGATAAGCATTTATCATAGAAATTTTCCTAATTTTGGATCAGCATTAGCCTGTTTGGTAAAAATATCTATAATAATAATCCTCAAAATAACTTTAAATACCTTTAGTTATTCCGTCTGTTACTATTGAATTTTCTACCTTATTCCAGTAGAGACATATTCACTTTTCCTAGTGATTCCTCGTTCGGTTTTGGTTGACACATATCGGAAACTGAAAGAATGTATATCAAATGTTGATATGGATAAACAAAGTGTTATTATGATACCATCATTTTACTGAACAGAGCACGAAATGAATCCTACATGTCTGCTATTGAAACATGTATTACAATCAAATGAGAAGTATAATTGTTTGTGAAGCAATTTTAGTACCCATAATTATCTACCACTTTTATTCAATTTCAGTAGATAAAATGTCGTCTTCTCACATGAATCCATAAGGAGACAGCTGATGTACTAGTAATCATAAAATTAAAAAGGAGATGTGGCATGATTGACAATAAGACAACTCTTCACAAGGGACCAAATGACACAGAAAATAACAACTATAGGTCACTATAGGTCAAAGTTCGGCCTTCAGTAATATTATCGATCAAGACCAGACAAAAAATTATTTTAATATATAAGAAATTTGTTAAAGGAATCCTGTTTGACTTCTTAATAGTCCTGTAATGAATAAATTTAATGGTCCATGACATTTTCTCAAGTTATACCATCTTTGCTAATTCACAGTTCTTAAGCTGCGTTTACACACCACTGTCCCGTGTTATCGGGAGTTTATAATCGTTCATGAACATGTTTAACGGCCAACAGAAAGGAGCCTGTATCATTTGGCAGATAATTGTTAAAGTGTGCAGAACACTGAGACGAAATTGCAAAACATTTAATCTTACTGCTTAAAAAATTACGAACCTGCAAAGCGAAAGCATGTTTTACGAACTCCGTCCATAATCATGACAGAAGGATAATGGCCACATAATACGCAATTGAATGAATAAGAATGGTCTGTTAAACATTCAAACATAAGATATGCTTTCAGGATGTCTTGTGTTCGAAGTTCTTCCCCAATGGTTTCCTGCAGCATTGCAACAGTCCGACCAATTGCAACATGATTCTAAAAAATACAATACATTCGATTTAAGGTAGCTGGAATTTTTAGGAATAGATTTTTTTAACCTATAAGACTGTTAATTCAATGTCCTTTTTAATTTCAATTTGAAATTTGGAATTAACGAAATCAAAATAAATGTATATCGGTTATTAAGGGGAACTTAATGTTTCTTTATTGATGAAACATTAAACGATATATTTGGCTTAACTAGATTCAATAAAAGAATTTCTTTTTTTTATAAATATTTCCATAATTTCAACCATTAAAATAGGGTTTCACAGAACTAATTTAGTAATTTCTTGGAAAAAAAACACAAATTGCCCTATCAAATTTATAATTATTATCTCCCTTTGACTTGACGACAGCTAATTATTTGATAGTATAATCTTAGCATTCAAACCTCATATGTTTCTGTTGTATATTGAATGGCTGAACGATACTTGGTAAATATTTTTAACTATTAAAGCATTTATGCACCACGCCCAGAAAGGATGTCAGAAAAAATTACCCATTCTACTTTAAATAGGACAAACAACACACAAAAGTCAGCATTTAAATCTCTATATAAAATAAAATAACAATATAACAAAATGAAAAAAATAAATAATGAAAAATGCAACAACAACAAAAAATCAATAAAACTATTAGATAATGCCTTCTTTAGGTGTTATTTTTCACAGAACAAGATAAATTCGAAAGTCGATGAACTGAAGATCTGTTCTACATAATTCACAGCTTCAGAATTTCATTTGCATGCTCTATATTATGGTACCATTAACAAATTCTAGTTAAGATTGAATACAAAACGATGGAGCTCTATATTCACAAGCTCTGTAGAATGGAGCAATCGTTGAAATAAATTCGTTAACGTTTAACGGAATATCCTGACATATTATTTCATATAATACAACACTATGGCAACTTCCAACTGTAAGTCAAATTGATCTTTTTTATTGCGATATCTGGTTAAAATTAGGTACGAATCGCACGCTGCATTGTAGAGACCTTACAATTAACCGTTTCCTAATGTAACGTTGTTTTGTATGAAATCATTTGACAAGAGTGGTCATCAATGTTTATTTAAGAATTGAATGCTTCTTTTTGTAAATTCATTGGGATGAAAAGGCGTTGACCGAAGTGCATTTTGTATGAAGCGCGGACGAGCTTCAATCTAAAAATGTGCCCACGGTCAACCCTTGTGCAACCCTATGAAGTTACAAAAAGAAGCATTCAATACTTATAATTGCATTGTTTAGCTTGGATTATGAAAACACGATTTCTATCAAGTTTTTTTCTTTACTTTACCTGTGCAGTGCTCTTTATTGTGGGACCTGGTTACATTTCATTGTGTAATGAATGTTAATTTCAGAAGGACGCGAGATTGCTGTTGGCCAATCAAAATAATGTATCATAGTGAACTATACATGTAATGTAATTATTTTGTGATGCCGTTAAGTTTTAGACGTTAACTGTACCACATTTTCAACAAATTAATTACCGTTATGGTCCTAAACATTACCTGAAGTCCAGCTCTTATCATATGGCACGTCGCAAAACTCAGGAAAAGAAAGTTGTTATAGTTATGGATGCCGTCCGTCCACTCTTGGTATCTGTATTGTTTTCCACATTTCTTACATTTTTTGCTATAAACCAGGATCTCTTAATGAATGAATCAATATAATATATACATATTAAAAGGAAAATCATTTTTTTTTGGATTAATTATAATTAATAGAATTGAAGTTACGTAATTTTGAAAAAGAATAACATGGAATTATTAGTTATTTAAAATTATTAATTTAAACGCTCATGTGTTAAATGTCCTTGTTTTATGTTTTTATTCTATCAAAACAGCAAGACAATGTGTGTGTTTTTTAGTGTTTTTATTTAATGTGTTCAAACGCTGATGTAATGGTCTATAATAAACCGCCGTTTTTTTTCAAGTATGCATTTTAATGTAAACTCAAATCAATCAATCAAGAATATTTTATGATGGACTAGAGACAAACTTGGAGTGGCAATAAATTAGAACTTCCAAATTATAAAATAATATATTAACGGATGTCAAAACATAAATTACAGAAGATTTGTCATACGTTCTTGCCCAAGACTGCTAGAAGGACTGAACACTATAAAACAATTCAACCACAACCTATATGCATTCTTTACGTGTATGCTTGTCACAAGTTATCAGCCTGTAATTCGTTGGTTTTCTTGATTAAATTATTTCATAGTTACGGTCATTTTTGTACCTATTATATTTTTCATAACGATATGGGTTTAACTCAAGTCCGTACGATGATGAATAAGTGCATACTTGTGTCTCGGTTGGATATTTGTCTCATTGTCAACCATACCACATCTATAAGACAGTTGTTATATTTGATTCAATTCGGGGGAGGGGTTATAATTATCGATTTTTTACCTTTTATGATAGCATCACGTGTTATCATCTTTCCCTGTCTATGAACAAGATGGGTTGTTAGCCTATTGTTGCAACATTCCTCCTCAGCAGGAACAATCTCTGTTACTGTTCTAACATCCGGAACTTGATGGTTTTTAAATACCGGGTATGTTTTTTCTGACATAAGGTATCTTGTTTTTTCGTTGTCATCATTTTGGTCTTCTCCCTGTTCTTCTATGTTATTGGAGATTTCAGCGTCATGAAATTCCTCGTCGGGTTCCTCAAAATATAAATTTGATTGCAGAATTTCCGGCATTTCTTGTGCTAAAAACCATATTCCTGCAACTTTATGACAACAAGACACCTTCTGCCTACAACAACGGCATGCCATAGATTTTTGTTGCTTGTTGAATGTAACAACAGTTCTTTTAAACTTACTCCAGTATCTTATGTTTCTGGCAAATACAGACATGTGTATCACGGTTGATGTGGATGTTTCTGGCATCGGAAGCATAACAACAAGTGGCGTGTCCTCAACATCTGATTCAGCCTTCATTTGTATATTGGTATCTGCCTTCTCTTGTGTGATTGTACCTGATGCAACACAAGACTCTAATGATTCTTGTGTTAGCATATAGCTTATCCCAGGTTTAGCATATGTTGTTGATCGGGCATGGGGACATTCGAAAGACAAATCTCCACCACGCTTTGCTGATAGCTGAGCTTGGGAACAAGTTGTGCTTTCACACGTTATACCTGACTCTTTGCCGCTTGTGAGTTTAATCAGATGGACAGGTGCGAATGGTCCGGATAGGTTTATTGATGATGCAAAAAGACCTTTTCGTTGGTCCACAATGACGGTATGATGGTGTCTTGTATTGCATATATCTTTTGTACTGTCGTTGTGCCTTTTTACATGTTCTTTGAACCATTTTTTCGTTACTGTCTTTCCACATTTACCACAAGTTCGCATATCTGCCATTCTACAATTTTCTGCATTATCTACCAGGTGTGTTGGTATTGGTGATGGCTGTCTTGCACTGCAAAATAAGTAAAATGCAGTTTTAAACCATACGTTATATCTATTTCATTATTTCATTGCAGATGTCATTAGTTTAATTCACTTTCGGAGGTACAATTGTTCATGGATGTACACACTATTTTTTTGAACAAGTTATTACATGTACAACAATTGTGTACAAGTAATTACGTATACACATTTTGTTAAGAAATAGATGATAACTTGTACAACTTGCTATCTGTCAGTTATATTTGATTCTTCCTTCCTTCTGTCTTTAAGTAATAACTTCTGCAAGCATGACACATTGAGCAAATTGGGCTTACCAACTTGTTGCCACTTGTCGTTAAAAGAAAAGAAACAAATGGAACTCTACTACCAATTGTTTTGATTTATTATATTTTCAATTGGGGGAAATTGTTTTCTGAAAGTTAGGTTTTAATTATTATTTGATTATTATTATACTTTTTTTTATGAAATTGTACAAATATTTATAATTCAGACCAGTGTAAGTTGTTCTCTTGTGTTCATAAAATCATCCTTCTCTTTATGTCAGCATTCTCTCTTTTAGCGGACATCTGACTTTGAAGGGGACGTGTTCTACAATGCACTAATCTTAGCTCTAGGCAAAAAAAGTTTAAGTTCTGCAATTACATTAGCGTAAATACCATTCCATTATCACATTGAGGGATACATGGAACTCCCAAAAGTAAAAAAAAGGTCAGTGAGTTGATACGCCATACCGGCTACTCTTTTTGTTTTTCACGGGCGAAGTACACTAAGTTTTGTACAGTGATCCACTGATGTTAGTGATGTTAGTTCATGATCCACTTACATTTGCCATCTGGACATGATTGATAGTCAACATGGTATAGTACCTGATAATAAATTTTCCCGCAAAAAATGTTTAATCATCCATGCAGAGTTCTCGTTTCTTAACATTGCAAACGCTGTTGAGATATTTTTCCGCATGCATATGCATAGATATTAATATTTTTTTTACTTATACGTATAAACGTATAACAAAACATTTAAATAATATTAATTTATCTTTTTTAAAAAGTATTTGATGAGTATGCATTGAAGAAATGAATTTATAACAAGCGATAAGAAATGTTTGTTTGCACCGAATGATATCTACGTATTCATCATGTTTATAGATCGGTTCAAACCCAATCTTATTAAAATAAGTTCACATCACTTGCTCCTCGATTTTTTATATGTTGCCGTGTGTGAAGATCACTTGCTCCTCGATTTTTTATATGTCGCCGTGTGTGAGGAGCAAGTTATGTGAACTTATTTTAATAAGATTGGTTCAAAACCAACAACCGAATATTACGTAATGGAAATCTAGGCGATAGCAATACACCGGAATGCCCTTACGGTCATCCGCTGTAAAAAAGGACACTATTAAATAACATGCTACGCAGTTTATTCAGTGAACATTTTTTTTATTAGTTTTATAGTATTTTTATATTAAAAAAACCCAATAATTCCTTACATGACTACGATATCATCTATGTTAATATACAATGGTTTTGATTGCAAAGCTTTAACATTTTAAAAAGAAAGTGGAAATAAAAAATGGATATTAGTCTGATGAATAACTCAATAGAATAATGAATGCAAACCTATAGCAATGGTCATCTTGAGCGGTAAAGGAATTTTTGACATCACTTTCCTTTGTCAATTGTTCATCTTCATGGACGTTTCCTATACCAGGTGCATTCTCCCTTGTATCTGTACAAAGATTCCGATGACATTTGTTAGCATATGACTGTGCACGGGCTTTTCTGTTCGTTTTTTTTTTGTCGCATGTTTGGCAGTGGTAATGGCTGTTTTTAATTCCATCATGCTCCAAACTGCATCTCACTGCATAGAGGTCTTCAAAAAAAAAAAAAAAACGGAAAATTGACATGATAATGACATTATATGAATGCTTGATAACTGAGTTACCCCCTTTTCTCCCCACTTTATTCCAATAAAAACACACACAAAATCAGAAACAAAAAAAAAAAAAATAACAAAGGAAAACATTAAAACAAAAATAAGGAGAAAGAGTAACCAAAACAAATATACTGTTTGCTTCTTAACGTCATTAAGTTGTCTTATGTTTGCGGATGATTTACTATTATTGTCTGAAAGTGCAGAAGGTTTACAGAAGTCATTAGAGAAATTAAGTAACTATTGTAAAAAATGGCAGTTGTCAAAAAACATTTATAACACTAAAGTGATGGTATTTCAACAAAAAAACATACCAAACATACTAAACTTTTGGATGAAACAGGAACTTATTCTTGGTATACCTTTGTAAAAATATAACTCATGAAAATAATTTATATATAAATATATCTGATATTGAAAATATTGACTTTATAAAAGAAAATATAAAATGAATAAACACATGAAAAAGATTATTCAAGAAAACTATAAAAGGCTGTTCTTTAAATGATTAAATTCTTTAACAGAAAATAATAAATTATTTAATCTATAGTAATTTTAAAGAAATATGAAACTGAACCTTATTTACTTAAAGAAAATAACTTTGAAACAAGGAAAATTTTCTAAATTATGGGTAAGTGACCATATTTTGGAAATTGAAAGGGCAAATACAAAATATAAAAAGAGAAGAACGTTTATGTCAACATTGTTGTCTAAATAAAAAGATGACGAAGAACATTTATTATTTAAATGTATACAAAAATGAAGACTTGAGATTTGAATTTTGCAGAAAGTTAAAATGTCTATTCCGATATAGATAATATAGATAACTTTAATAAATTGGTTTTATGTCTATCATGTCCGTGAATTATGCAGTAAGCTGCTCCATTTGTTAAAAAGTCATGGTTACTGAGGAGGGTGGACTCAACAACTGCATGATAGATACATATGTATATAATGTTTTGTTCTTTTATTTTTTTTATTATGTATTGTAAAATTATTATGTTCATTTATGTATGCCTTTCCTTCAACCCCATTGGGGTATAAATGTGGATTATTCAATAAACATTTAACAAAACTTGCCATTCTAGATGAATATGAATAGATTGTATATATATCTTAATAATGTCTTGTAGGGTTGCTATTTCGGCATCACAAAGTGATTTGTTCTGAGCTCTCACTGCATGCCTAAACATATATATTTTTTTTCAATTCATGTGCATATGATGCTTCAATTGAACTTGCCCTTCTTATACTTTTTATATTACTTAACAAATTGATTAAAAAGGGTGGCGTGTTTCTCGGTCATTGTTAAATCCTTAACAAGCGCGTTTACACTTGACAATTACATTAATGTTAGGAAAAATATTTACATATTGAAACAAGGGCCTGTTTTTCGAAACTGTCCTAAGATCGGTCCTAAGAATTTCTTAGGACAGATGTTAGGATAAAGTTAGGACCGACTTACGACACGTCTCATGCACATCGAAGCTATCTTAGGATTATCTTAGCTAGGATGTCCTAACCGCTGTCCTAAGTATTGGCGTAAAAGAAGATAGCAAATTAAAATGAAAAAATTAAAACATTGTATCAAATTTAACCAATTACTATTACTTAGAAAATAATTTTTAGTTTTTAATTAAAGGTTATAAATATTTTTTCATATTATAATTGTACATTTAAACTCTATGAAATATAACATAAGACAAAATATATAATTACGTTATATATAAGAATTGAACAAACTAATTGTAAATAGTTAACATTAAATATGTAATCGGTAAAATCATTGTATGCTTTGAGCTGAATTCGAAGTGCCACGGTTTTTTACTTCAAATTTCAAAGGCAAATATCGTGCACCTTTCATATACATACTGATTACTTGAACTATTGGCTAGGATGAAATTTGAAATTGGCTGGACAGGAGTTTGGAATAAAAAAACAGCAGGATGTACATCTTTGCAAAAAAAGGCGGATGACAATTTATATAAATAAAGTCAGGATAAACTAATAAAAAAGGCAGGGGCCGTGTCATCGAAAGTGTCCTAAGATTTGTCATTAGATATTTCTTAGGACAAATTATAGGACGGTCTTAGGACTGTCTTATGATACATGTATGTCTCAGACTGTACATCGAAGCTGTCCTAAGATAATCTTAACAAAGATGTCCTATCGTAGTCCTAAGTGCAATTATCTCGTTGCCGTATAATGATGCAATTATTTTAACAAGAATATACAAAATAGTAGGCTTTCTGTATGGTACATTAGGTTTGCACACATATATTATGCTTAAACTTAAATCTTATATAATAATATATATGTAAGTTTCAAAATATTTTTAATCGAATAAAAGGGGGAAAATAAAGAAGAAAATGTTATTTAAAATAAAAACAATTTATACCGTTAAATTGTGTACACATACATAAACGGTAAAATACATGTTTAGTTATACATAATTAGATGAGACGAACTCAAAGTGCCAAACTGTTTAGATTTTTGTAGTTCAAAGAGGAATCTCGTGTAATCTTGATATAAAAACTCGGGACAAAAATAATTAAGTTAACAATGTTTAATAAAACAGCTTCACGGAGCTGAAAAGTGGACCACAATAAAGCACATGCATAACGGGGTGGGGGTAGGGGTGGCGGTGGGGTACGATTTCACAAACCAATTAATCTATAATCATAAAATTGAGAATGGAAATGGGAATGTGTCAAAGAGACAACAACCCGACCACAGAACAGACAACAACAGAAGGTCACCAATAGGTCTTCAATACAGCGAGAAATTCCGCACCCGGAGGCGTCCTTAAGCTGGCCCCTAAACAAATATATATACTAGTTCAGTGATAATGGACGTCATACTAAACTCCAAATTATACACAAGAAACTAAAAGTAAAAATAATACAAGACTAACAAAGGCCAGAGGCTCCTGACTTGGCGAAAACATTTATTTTAACTTGAAAACAAACCATTGTTTTTCATTTCCATTACTTGCCCTACCCCCCCCGAAAATATAAATTGTTGCTTTACGAGTGCATGATCACGGTAGCAGCCATGTTTGTTTATATGCTAGGACATCATAACAGTATCATAAACGTTAAAATGGTCTTACGACTATCCTAAGACAGCTTATTAGTAGTCCTAAAGTTGGGACCAAAACTAGGACATCTTTTCGATAACACGACTAAGAGCAAAAAATTATCCTAAGATGATCTTAAGACATATCTTAGTCCTAAGACACCTTCGATGACACGGCCCCAGGACCGAATAGGGTGAAAAATAAAAAGGAAGGACAGAGATTACAAAACAAAAGCATTACAATATTTTCATCCTACCCCCCTTTCCGCCTTTCTACCACCCTCCCGCCATGAAAATCAAATGGAACCAACACAGACCATATTTGTTTGTAAAATAACTATCCTAAATATATCTTAATGTTAGGACCGTCCTAACATCATCTTAAGACACCTAAATTTGTATCCTAAAGTTAGGACAATTCGTAGGATTTTCCTAAGTTGCGACATGTTTGATAAACCCACTTAGGACTAAGATATGTCCTAAGTTGGTCGTAGGACACGTCCTAATCCTAAGAGTGCTTCGATAAACAGGCCCCTGGGGATGTCTTTGGGAAAGGTTGGTGCCTTCCAACTAGTTTAAACGCATTTTACATGTTTGAAATGTTTTACATATGTCATTTCGGGACTTTTATAGCTGACCAAGCAGTATGGGTTTTGCTCATTGTTGGAGGCCGTACGGTGACTTGTAGTTAACAATTTCTATGTCATTTGGTTTCTTGGCAATTATGCCACATATCAGTCTTGTTGTTTTAATAGCAGCAGGCTCATTACCTTTAAATTGTCAAACAGTTAAATTTGACACGTGATAACTCACACACATCCATACACCATGAAACAATAAAATTGAGAATGAAACTGTGAATGTGTCAAAGACAAAACAATCCTTCATAAGAGCAGAAAGCACCCAAATCCATCAATGTATCACAAAGCACAATTATAACATATCTTACCATTCCCAACAGGAAATCGAGAATTCCAGTGCACTTAAAGATGAGATAACAGTTTGCATTCTTTAGCTGGTTGAAATTTTTCGACAGGACACAATGGGCAATGGAAAGATTTGGATCTCCCAATGCAGCAATCTGTACATTTTCGTCTTAGGGAACGAAGTTCATCCAAAGTGGTGAAAAATGGTGAAACATTCATTCTATTTGAAATAAAGAATGGAATAATAAGAAGATATATTCAATAAATATTTTTTTTAATTTACTATTAAGAGAAGAACAAAGGTTTCATATTACATCTTTTTATAATCAGTATAAAAAAAGAATGTTTAAAAAAATATTTTTGTTTGATTTGTAAATTCTAACATCGAATCATTTATAAACTCTACATGTTTTATTATTGCAAAGGCTTTACAGTATAAGACTTTATGCTGAATTTGGTGTTTGTTTGGACGAATGTACGATAAAGACATCAGTACAGGTTTTACTAAAAATAGTTTACAGACATGTATATCTTAATAGAATAGAGTTTGTAACAAAATATTCATTAAAAAAGAAAATAAAAACATTATTCTGACTATATATTTTATTATTTCGACTATAAGCCCACAATACGTCAAAAATGACGAGCAACTTAAACGAAACAAGATTTTACCAAACTCCTCCCTTTTTACCCAAGTGATATGCATAAAATATTTGAAGTATTGCTTCAGTAAAATCTTAGTTGCTTGAAAACACGCCCACAATATTGAGTGGCATGTCTAAAATTATCCCTCATTTTTCTAAACAAAATCGACTAAATATATAAGATCTTACTGTAAGGGTTTGAATGCATACCACTCAAGTTTTAAGGGCGTATATTATGCATAGCACTGGGTAAAAAGGGGAGAATTTGAATTTTAAACGTGAAAATATTCACTTCAGGCATACAGACTATGCTTCAGACTGTTTATTAGATTTCAAGTAGTTTCATCATTTTGCATTTAGAAATTAAACCTGTTTGTTTGGTAGCATGGACAGCATATTTTGGAAGTGTCCAGTCATTTTTAGAAAAGGGAATTTAAGGATGTACGTAGGTGAGGTTTTGGAATTTGTGTCAAATGTTTTTCCATACGATACAGGGAAAATATTTTGCCCCATAACACCTATTTATCTTTTGATATAAGACTTATCAGGTCATATGAGGGCATTTGACAAAATTTAAGCATATTCTTGATTTTCTTTCTTTTGATTTGAGACCCAAATAATACCAATGCAAATATAAGGTAAAAGTCCGAGTCAGCCTTTTCCTGCCATATTTTATAAATCAAATATCTAGAAAAAGGAGCCCAATGACCTATCATTTTTTTTAGCTTATTCTGATCCTTAACTAATAACCTTCCAGCTTAAAGTATCAATTTTAAATTCTTGATTTATTTAATTTAACCTAAGAGCAACTAAGTACATCCTTAATATGAAAAAAAAAAATAATAATCAGAAATTACAAAAAAAAAACTGTTAATAAGGGCCATGCTAATTAATAATTTGTTATATCCAATTGTCAAAAGTAAAGTAGCATACTTTCGAGAACACCACCCAAGGATTTAATTTTGTGTTTACGCAAGACGCGCGTTTCGTCTACTAAAGACATCAGTACAGGTTTTACTAAAAAAAAAAAGTTTATTACGGAAGGCTTTTAGGGCCATGCTAATTAATAATTTGTTATATCCAATTGTCAAAAGTAAAGTAGCATACTTTCGAGAACACCACCCAAGGATTTAATTTTGTATTTACGCAAGACGCGCGTTTCGTCTACTAAAGACTTGAATCAATTGTCAAATAGAGAAGGGGAAACCCCAATCCATGCATAAGTAATTTGACATTATAAGTAATTTGACATATCAGGTTTCATTTTTGTTATATCAAATTAATAAATTGTTATATCAAATTAATAAATTGTTACATCAAATAATTATGATCTGTTATATAAAATTGATAATCTGTTATATCAATAATAATTTGTTATATCAAATTAATAATCTGTTATATCAAATTAATAATTTGAAATTACGGAAGGCTTTTAGTGCCATGTTAATTTACTTTTTACAATTTGATATAACAAATTAATAATTTGATATAACAAATTATCAATTTGATATAATAAATTATCAATTTGATATAACAGATTATCAATTTGATATAAAAATTATCAATATTATCAATTTGATATAACACATTATCAATTTGATATAATAGATTTTCAATTTTGATATAGCAAATTATTTATTTGATATTACAGATTATCAATTTGATATAACAAATTATTTATTTGATATAACAGATTGTCGATTCTATATAACAGATTATAATTATTTGATATAACAATTTATTAATTTGATAGAACAAAAAAGGAAATATGATATGTCAAATAACCTGCATGAATTGGGGTAATCCACCTTCTCTATTTGACATAAATGATATATAAGTGAAACGCTAAAACTGTTAAGAGATATAGACCTAAACATATTTTGCATTGCTCATGATCTTAAATCCTTAACCTGTATATTCAACGTTATTAAGCTGCTCAGATTATACACGTGTGGTCTGGATTACAGAAATTGATGCTGAGTTCACACGTAATTCGAATTCTTTTCGCATTAACTAATTCGAATTAGTTTAATTTGCATTCGAAACGTTTAACGTCCTAACGTCGGTTCTAATTCGAATTGCAATGCGCGTCATGTCGCAAAATTGACGTTTTCCTATGAAAAATACAAAGAAAACAAAAATGGTGACCCCCGTTTTTTATTACATATTCCGATGTAACTCAAACGTGTGCCAAAAAGTTTGGAAATCGGAAGATATGCCATTCGGTATCGTGTTACCTTAAAATTCGAATCAATTCGAATTAAAAAAAAAAAGAGTGTGTGAACGCGATTAGCGAATTCGATTCGCATTCTATTCGAATTCAATTCGAATTAACTGTACGTGTGAACGAGGCATGAAAGTCAACAATCATTCTAAATCTCACGCATGTTTCTTTATTTTGAATAAAAAATTTCCAAATCAAAAATATATATTGAAACAAATGTATTTAAGACAAATGTATCGATGAATTGAAGGATGTTGAATAAATCCTTTCATGTTCCTATTGAAATTAATAAAGCAACCTGCCAGGCTTGTTCAAGAAGGCGAAGCATTTTTTAATCCTTGCATGTTCCTATGTTCCTAGAAACACCAATATATCAATAGAACGTTTCCCTTTGAATTGAAAATGCAATATAAATTTATCAAAGATACCCCCCTTTTCTCTCTTATACTTGTTCGTTCTAAGACACAAGGTCCCATATACGAAATTGAGAAACTTGTCCCGAAAAATGTCTCAAATAAAGGGAAAAGGGAAGAGGATGAGTTATAGAAACCATAAACCTGTAAATTGAGTTTTGAATATGTATTATATATTTGTCACTGCACGTCAGATGAACAATCAATTAATACACGAAATGCGCCAGTTTGGGTTAAACAATCTTTAAATTAATCATTATTATGATGATACTATTGGTAGAAAAATTCACAATTTGTTATATCAAATTGATATATTGTTATATCAAATTAATTATTTGTTATATCAAATTGATAACTTGTTATATCAAATTAATAATTTGTTAAATCAAATTAATAATTTGTTATATCAAATAGAAAATTTGTTATATCAAATTGATAATCTGTTAAATCAAATTAATAATCTGTTATATCAAATTAATATAATTTGTTATATCAAATTTATAATTTGTTTATCAAATTAATAATTTGTTATATCAAATTGTAAAAGTAATGTAGCATGGCCCTAAAAGGCTTCCGTATGGAAATATCAAATTGTAAAAGTAAATGAACATGGCCCTAAAAGGCTTCCGTACCTACGACATGTACATACATTGAAACTCGTTTATTGAATTCATTTATAGATTTTTTTTTATTCAGGACAAAATTTTATTAACGCGCAATTCTTAATATTGATTTTTTTATTCATCAGTACCAACAAACAGCACACACAAAAAAAAAAAAAAAACCAAAAAAAAAACCGATAAACTATAAACGGGGAACTATATTATGTCACAGAGCCGACCGATACACAAAAAATCAAAATTAAACAATGTGTTTGTGAAATCGTATCACGTGACTTGAAAACTTTGCACACATCACCTCCTCTGAATAATGTGTATAGTGATGAAAGGATATATGATTGGTTTAAAACATTTTTTTTAATAAGTCAATTATATAGAACATGATGCATTAAAACAATTAGTTCAGAATCAAGCAACATTGGTTACTATGCGTATTCTCCCTGTAAATAGCATTTGCTTATAAAATTATTACTAATTTTTTACTAGTATTTTAATCTGTCTCCCAAAAAAAGGACATTCAAAATGTTGAAAACGTTCAGCGTGCTCCGATAATTTGAATAAATAAAAGAAATGGTTAGAAAGAATTTAGTGAGTGAAATAAACAAATTGTTGATTTGATATAACAGATTATCAATTTGATATAACAAATTATGATAATTTGATAATGCATATTTTAAGGCTTGTCTTGTCGCAGGACACACCGAGGGGTGTCAGGATTGATCAAATGAAAGGCCAACCGTTCTGAAAGAAAATAACTCCATATATGTATATAAGGATATCATAAAAACCACGTAAGTTAATATATCTTATCGGCCGTGTCAACCAAGCTGTCCTTTGACTAGGACGTGTCTGAGGATATTCTTAGGGCACGTCTTACTTCTAAATTAGGGGTGGTGTTCTTGAAGCTGTCTTAGGATTAGAACGTGTCCTTAGACTATCTTATAATAAGTCTTTGTCCTAAGTTGTGTTCTTGAAACTCTCTTAACTTAGGATATATCGCATGTTCGTCTTAACTTTAGGACACCTTAATAGGTGTTTTAAGATCATCCTATCTTCATTCTCACTTGATAAAGTTTGAATTTCGCTTTTTGCTCATTATTTTACTTGAAGATGAACGTGGAGAGTTGTCTCATTGGCAATCATACCACGTCTTCTTTTTTATATGAAATGAAACGCACCATCGGTTATTAACTCGTATAAAAAGAAATTGTGATTGATTTTAAACTTCATGTTTCACGATGACACTACAAATTCAATTCTCATTTCAAAACAAATTGTTTTCCAGTTTGGATTTACAACCGCCTTTTTTCTTTAATTTTATGATTACATTTGAAATCATGTATATGTTATTCAGTGGTTGTCGTTTGTTTATGTGTTACATATTTGCTTTTTGTTCATTTCTTTAAATAAGTAAGGCCGTTAGTTTTCTCGTTTGAATTGTTTAACATTGTCATTTCGGGGCCTTTTATAGCTGACAATGCGGTATGGGCTTTGCTCATTGTTGAAGGCCGTACGGTGACCAATAGTTGTTAATCTTAATACACTGATATATTCCGGAGTCATTTAACCCGGTGCATTACGTTTGCGCGCATTACCATTACATTAGCGCGCAAAAATCATTACGTTTGCGCGCAGCTTTTGATTACATTTGCGCGCATCTTTTTGACAGGTAAACTCAGGTAAAATACAGGTAAAAATACTAATTTATTTATTAATTTGTTCAATTATTTACAAGTACCCCATCCGTTAGTCTAAGTCTCCTAAGGCACCTATTTTTAAAGAATTCAATCAGTAATATTTTAGGGAAAATACGGGTAATAATACCTATTTATTTATTACTTCGTTCAATTATTTACAAGTATCAGTACCCATTCCGTTAGTCTAAGTTTCCTAAGGCAGAGAAAAAGGAGATAAAGCCGCATATTTTTTCTGATTTTCGGATACAATTCAATAAGTCAAAGGTGTATGCAAAATTTTAAGAAATCTGTGACATAGCCCATTTATTATAACTTGACCTTAAGGTATAACGAGGTTTAAAATTAGTTTTAGAATTCAATATGAACAATATATAATTTGAATTAACAAACTATTTTCAAAATTAATAATTGATAGTCATATCTATTATGAAAATTCCCCAAAAAATATCGTCATTTATAATTTAATATATCTTTATTTATATATATTTTACCTGAGATTACCTGTGAAATAAATGCGCGCAAATGTAATCAAAAGATGCGCGCAAACGTAAAACATTTTAATCCCAAATGCGCGCAAACGTAGTGCTCCCCATTTGGTGATGTTCTTAAAGGGGGCTCGCGGATCTAAATATTTTTTTTTAATATAGGATTTCGCTATTTTTACCTTTAAATAAACTTTATCCTATACTTTGTGGAAAAATTAAATAAAATATGGGGTCACCGTTCATTTTTATTAAGCTCACAATCTGCCTTTGAAAGAAGCATGATTTTTATTAAGGTCCTTTTTTCTGCTGAACTAATAGGAGAAAAAAGGTAAAATTGAAATAAAAAAGAACTAAATTACAGAAACAGCTTAAATTTTACAAAAGTTAAGTTTAAGTACAGTTCATTTGAAAAAAAACCCAATAAAAAATATAGGTCACCGATGAGTTAAAAAAGTTATTTCAATTTTTATGCAAAAAAATGGCATTTTCTCCCAAAAGGGGGATAATTTGGAGCTTTTTCAAAGACATAAACATTTTAAAAATCATTTATGGCCAAACGAATTGATTTTTTGTTAATTTTTGTACCATATCATAAAGTAACAACTAATAGTGAAATAAATAAAATTTGTAATGAAAAAACAAATGTTTCAATTTTTGCTGATTTTTTTGTACCCTCGAGCCTCCTTAAGACCTAAAATTGCTTGTCTATATACAAATTTATGAAATGGACATCCATCGCAGCTCTTATAAAAGTATATTTGACGATGCCATACAATGACGCTCATTTAAAATAATTCGCGTACTACTACTTTTTCAAGCTAAAATATTCTATCATCATTAGCTACACTTTTATTTCCGGACAAAATGGTACAATAATGATTGAAACGTGGAAAACATTTGAATTTCGGTTTAAGAAATGGGCTTATGGAACTAAGGTTCTAAACATGTAATGAAATGGAGTGGACCGAAGGACCTATATGGCTAATATTGCATGCAACACGAATATCGTCCTTAACGAAGTTTTGTGACCATTTAGTTTGATGTTGTTTGAAATTTATGCATTTAGTGTATAATAATGTATATTACATTAACACTTTATTTTGCTTTGAATTTTAAGACCGTAAGACGTGTCTTAGTCCTAAGACAGCTTCCCAATTTAACTTTCCAATGTTGCAATCAATCAATTCAATATTTTATTGGAAAGAGCACAATAAAGGCCTGATCAAAATACATACAATAACGTCTACTAAAAATGAAATAAAGAATAATAACAATTGACAATCGATTTTGCTAAAAAGAGGGTTTGGCATACATAATAGCACTATAACATATATCAAAGAGTTAATTAAAGAAATTACCAGAAAATGTCGTAAGTCATTGCATGCATATTTAACACACTTTTGATAAAGATGTCTCATGAAAATGGTATCATGACATATCGTAGTCGATCTCTTTAGATAACTAGGCACTGTCTAATTAGATATAAAAAGATCTTGTATGAACGTCTATGAGACACTTCTCCGTCCAAGTCACAATTTGTAATTTGTAAAAGTAAACAATGAAACTCAAAAGACGGGGTTCAACACGGAGCCTTGACTCACACCGAATTGCAAGCTATAGAGGGCCACACAAATGACTAGTGTAAAACTATTCAAACAGAACTATATCAAGAAACTTCTAGATGTCTTTTTCAAATTTGTGCTATTCGGAAAATTTCTCATTGACGTTGAGTACCTAAACTTTCCTTTTATTCATGCAAAGTGTGTGGACAACAGTCGTCTCTTTCTTCCTATAATATCCCCCAAAAACCAGTAATACAAGTGTACTCTCAGAAATACTATTTTCGGTTGCTTAAATATGGCAATATTTTATTATTTCGTTAATTTTCAACGGCTCGTAATTTTATTGCAAATACTAATTTTGATGTCCAAATATTACATGATACAAGAAAAAATGGAAAATGGAAATAGGGAATGTTTCAAAGAGACAACAACCCGACCATAGAGCAGACAACATAACAATTTCTAATTTACTTACCGAAACTATATTCTTTCGATCCTTTTCATTATGGCACTGTTTTTTAGAACTCACAAAGTTTATTTTCACTCTGCTACCGAATTTTTAAAAAGAATGTCAACATATTAAGTTTAATCACAACAGTCATATAGAACTTAGAAATCTGCACAAAGTTCTTTTCTTAAAATATATGCAAACGTGCAACACTATACGAAAGCTACAGATTGTACATTCACGATTTGTCTTTACTTGAAACATATAAATAAAAGACTGATGGACCTGAGAGTACAGAGTATGTATATAAGCTTGATGTAAAAATAATAAATATGCCACACATAAATATTCCTAACGCCCATCTTTTATGCATAAGGGTTTAATTGCATAAACTTGGGAGTTTCAAGATAACGTCGTGAACACTTTTACTGTATGGAATAAAAGCAATTAAAATGAATTTAATTTGATCTGTTAATTGAAGAATATACGGAAGGAATGAAGGGTGCCAATTTTAATCCATACCAAAGAAATAACATTAAACTGGACGATGTAATTCCAACTGGTCACCATATGAGTTTTTTTTTAATAGACTCAAATTTGTCAACAGATATATCACTGGTTCACAGGTAAAGCGTCCAACTTCAGAGTAAAAAAATGATATAATATAAATTGCAGCACAATTTGTAAAAAAAGAACATGGAACATCCTCATAGTATATTCTATCCAACATATAAATCAGCATGTAATATACTAGTCAACAAAAGAAACGATACACGATTTTTTTTCGAATTCAAGATGAAGTTTTCATTACTAGTATATACGACCAATATTGAAGATGGTTATACCGAATGACCACGGAACTATAAATCCGTTTACAAAAAAAAAAACCAATTTTTTGCTTCCATGACGTCATTGGGCGAAATTATTTTTTTGGACAAAATTTACAAAAAACGATAATTTTAAAAACAGAAGTTCCAACTTATGATGCCAACCTCTCATTTCAAGGTAAAGACTATGTTTGCCATCTCTTTGTTTTAAAAAGTCATACAGTTTCTTTGTTTATTTGTAACGCAAAATTCGGCCCCATAAGAAATGGTAAAATGTATACATTATCCTTTCATTTACCATATAGTATATGTAAAGTGAAAATCAAATACACGGTATCAAACTTAAAATTAATCTGAAAGGTTCGAAATAACAGTGTTGTGTTTTCATATAATTGATTTGAGAGGTAAACACATTTTTTCATTTTTATATTTTTTTTAGATTTCAAAAAACACTTTTACCAAAAAAATTTAAAAAACCCGATATTTCAACCCAATATTTACAACATAAACATAACTTGATTAGCATATTGCATATTTTTAAACAAATTTGATTTTGATTTTTGTTTAGTACTTGGAAATTTGTGTGTTGATTTAAATCCAATTTTTCGCAAAAATAATTTGAATCCAGTGATCATTTATGCGGAATTTTGTTTCTTTCCGACAGGTTTTGATTTTCATAATTATATGCACATACATGGCAAATGAAAAGTTTTTAAAATAGTGTATCTAATTTTGTTTTATATTAAATACTTTTTGATCAATTTGATTCGAAAGTCATGTATCGTTTCTTTTGTGGACTAGTATATATGCTACCGTTAATTTGTAATGATCGAGACAGTTTTGATGAAAAATGTAACAAAAAACCCACATATTTAACATCATTTATTTCCTTTTACGTTTTGATTTTCAATACCAAAATATTCCTTCTAAAAACTTTAGAATTATTTCTTTCGCGGTGTTTTGTTACCTTTATTAATTCATTAAAGCTTTGATGTGCGTTATTCTTGTGAGTTGAAATTAAGGAATCTTAAGCCATGTTTGCTATATCATATATATATTTTTAATCTCTTCAACACAAATTAAGGTGATACATCTTCCTGTGGACTGTTTAACGTGAACTTGTAGCCTACAGAATCGTCTTCATGTCGGTCTTGTTCAAAGCAGCATTAATATGAATATTGTATTAACATGCTTTCGACCAGAATATGCATATTATTCGCTGCTGAATGCTACCCCTACTCCTCCTGCTCCTTTTCACCATCATCATAATCATCCAGTTTGCCAATTTGTATTACCATGAATTATCATTGATGTGGTCATATTTATAAATCAAATGTTAAAATTTAAAAATGCACAATAACGGTGTTTAATGCATTCATTCCTTGCTTTGGTCTGAGCGTCACTGAAGAGTCTAATGCAGACGAAACGTGTGTCTCGCGTATAAAATTATAAGCTTTATAACTATTTGAATAGTCTGAATGACTATAAGAATTATCTTATTTTGACGAAACACAACCCTTGTATCTCGTATTTATTTATAGTGGATTATGAAACAAGTTATAACAACTTATATTCATACCCTTTCCACTTTGCTGGTGTGAGTGCATAAACCTGCTCTTTTCTGAAAACTACAAAGTTGTTACGTGCAAGAAATATTGCTCATTCTTTACACGGGTCAGACCATTTATCGTCCCCTTTCGACGGACTAACCCTTGTATATTTGATCGGTTACTGCTTTTGATATTCAATAATACTTTTATTCTTTGTATCAGAAATTTGAAATAATAGGAAAGAGGCGAGACGCGCTTATATCTGACAAAAGGATTACCCGAATCACATATTTGATAATATTTAAAGTTATAATAATGCTGCAATTTTAGAGAAGATATATGAATGATTGCTTGTTGTTTCCTGACTGGCGTACAGTGGGAAATATTTCATGCAGATTTATGACCGAGAGAAGAATTTTCAAACAATAAAAAAGATGTTGCATGCGTTGTCGTTAAAGAAAAGATTTTTTAAAAGTCCAATAACATATATTAGCCTATAAACAAATGTTAAATCAATATTGTACTTGAAGTTTGGAAATCACTATGTGATCTGTGTAAATTCACCGAACCTTTAAACAAAATTATTAGTAAAGGTTATCTTACCAATGTTGTATATACATCTTTGAATATACTTTACATTGGCATAAATATCGATTTTGTCACCAGCAAATTAAAACCAAAACTAAATTTGTATATTTTTCAAGCGGGATGCACACATCCATGTTCATTTTTCTAGTTAACTCCTAACTATCCTACTGCCAGTAGATACATTTATTTTGGCATTGCACAAGTCAAGTCTTCTTTGACGTGAAGTTAAATACTAAACCCTGGGATTCTCATGTAGACTCATATAAAATAAAGGTAATATGAATAAAAATAATATAAAATATATAAATGACTATATTTCTTTAATTTCCATAATAAATATGACTATAAATTATCAACCATTTTGTTCAATTATTATGTAAAACTTTGTTACTTTTATATAAATGTCAGTTATTTTCTTTATGGTAGTACTTATAATATTTTCAATTCTAAATCTTATAAATATTTATCACTTGTGAAATTCAATGCGGTCTTAAACAATTAAATGTTTTAATTTCTATTTTTCTTTACACTGGCACTCAGGACAGCAGTTGGGAATTCCTAGCTTAGATAGTCCTAATATAGCTTCGGTGTGCATTTTGAGACATGTCGTTAGTCAATCCTAACATTATCCTAATTTATTAAGAGACGTCTTAGGACAAATCCTAGGACAACAGGGTCCTACTGAATATCTTTCTTATCTAAATACAAATAAAACGTAAACTTAATGAGACTTGAACTTTTAAGTAAAAGTATGAAAGTAAAAATATATATTCAAATATACATTTTGTAGATGAGTGGATACATTGGATAAATTGATTTTATGTCTTAAATGTCCGTCAGTTATGTGGTATGCGGCTCCTTGGTGTACAAATGTGAAATGATGGGTTTTTATTAATTATTTTTGTTATTTATCATATAATGTGTTATTTTGTAATTATGTAAGCCATCAGCCCCATTGGAGTATAATAGTGCATTATTTTCAATAAACTATAAAAATAAAAGAACTTAACAAATATGAAATATTCTGTTCTACTTCATATAATATTTATTATATGAGAGTTACAAAAGGTGGTGGGATTACAACTTCATATTATGTCACGTATGTTCTTTTTACTGTCGTTCATTAGAACGATCCTGGACAAATGAGAAAGACTGGAAACATCATAAAAACTGTCAACCAATGAGAGAATAATGACATAAAGAGCGTGCCACTGGTGATAGATGTGAACCTATTGACTAACGTCAAATCTTTAATCAGTTAATAAAATGTGAAAGTCTAATTCAGTGCTCAATAAAACTGTCGAGAACTTTGGTAATAAAATGGAAAATGTAGACTCAGATTCAGATTCAATATTTTATTATAGTCGCACCACTTGCGATACATAAATATACAACTTACATACCGAGTGAACACACAATATAAAACAGACGATTTACAAATATAAAATACGAGTACCTTTCTTGAAAAGAATTATGCATGATTGTAAAACAAATTCTATATAAAAATCTATTTCAAATACATACGACTTTTAAAATAATTTAATTTTAAGAAAACAAAAGGTATTTCTTCTACTTAAAATAATAAATCCGGTTTTGGTAAAATATCATAATAATTAATATTTTTAAATATATACACAATATTTATTACATCAGACAAACCATATAAAATCTACATTATACTTCATAGCTTCACTATATAAACAAAACGCAAATCTGCATATCACGAGTATGATATATATATAACGACATGTTTTTCATCTTCTGTTTTTCATTACATATAAAACACTCTTTTGTCTACCTCTATTTGTCTAGATTTTATTTTCATACCGCCCTGTTTCGATTCTCAACGGAGCTACTCCGCATTTAAATTTTGCCAATGCACTTCTAAATAGCAATAGCCATTTGCGAGAAAACTGAAAATAAAAATATTTCTTTTAATACAGATGTTAATATCATACATTGTGAAAAGAAGTGAAATTACTTGGTGTTACAATTGACTATCAGCTTAAGTTTGATGCCCATATTTCTCACATTTGTAAAATGCACCAAGACAGTTACATGTACTTAAACGTATTGGTAAACATTTAACAAAATTAGGTAGACTTAATTTAAATTATTCATTCAATATAAATAGTTTATTTATGTTTCCACATTAATATTACAATAAATAACCAATAAATACAATAAATAAACTCTGATAAATAACATAATACACGAATACATACAATAATATAAAATATTAATGCCATTCTAAAAGAATTATGAGAGACGGATTAAAAAATATATAGAATATATATTTATATTTATTGTAATATTAATGAAACATGAATAAACTATTTATATTGTATTGTATTGTTATATATACAACAATACAATACAATATAAATAGTTAATTCATGTTTCCCATTAATATTACAATAAATATAATATATATTTTGACTCTTCAAAATTCAAGAGTCTATCCTAAATTCAGGAATTCAGGTAAATTATATGGCCTTCCAAATACCGTTTCGATCCCTAACATCAAGGAAGAGACATTTATTGTCGAAATCTGGATCTGGTGTAAAAAAATTAGCACCTCATGTTTGTGGTTTACCATCTTTGCCGCAAGTTAATAGTTAACGCAGGTTTTGATTACATTTGCGTGGAAGTTTGGAATTCATATACTATTCACTTTCAAATATTATTCAAAACGATAAATATGTTAAAAAAATATTGACTGTATTATACATTATCTAAAGTTTACCTCTAAAATGAATTCGATGCGAGAAAATTTAATAAAAAGCCGTGAGTATTAATCCCAAAATGCGCGCAAATGAGTACTTGTTTGAATTTTGACACAAATAATCCGTGACGAGTTTCTTTATATTGTGAAGTGGCTTTTTATTAATCACTGTATAATAGAAAGATGGACAGATACAGTATTCTCTAAAATCTAAGCACAATTTTCTTACTTCTTAAAATGGTTGCTTTTCATTAACAAACAGCGAGTAAAATGACATAATACTTGATCCATGTAGATATTTGCTTTCATGATATAATTTCTGTTCGTTTTTTTTTTTTTTTTATAGCAAAACAGATATTGGAATTCATCACTTAAATCACCGGAGTTGTATTGATACATTTCCATTCGCTGCGGTCAATGTTTTGACATCTCTTATTTTCTACAGATAAATCATGGTTACATGCTCTGAATTTTCTTGGAACAAAAAATATTTTTGTAATTATAATTCTATGGTCATTTTCAAATTCTTAAGTATTATTGAAAAGTCTATATGTTATATATATAAAATAGTATAATATTCTGGTGAATTGTTAATTAAACGAAACCATGTTCAGTGGCAGATTCAGGGAGGGGTCCGTGGGTTTGAACGGGGACATATGGTTGGAAACCCTTTTATCCTGGATTTAGACCCTCATTAAAATAAATGGCTGAATCCGCCCATGATATTGCCTGTTTTGGTCAATATTCCTCAGTTTGGCACTCTGTATTAAATTGAACATTGAATGTGTAATGTCATGAATAGAAAAACTATGAAACAAGACCAGAGTTATTCCAAACACCAATGTTTATGCGTCTCTTCCACGTGAAATTTGCTTATTTCATGCAATTCTTGAAATAAATCATTTTCATGCGGAAGAAACAATATCCCGTTTAATAAAAGTGTTGATGTCCAGAGGTAAATGGTCTAACCCAGGTTCTGTAACCGATGTCTTCTGAAAAATCAAATGCAAACAAGCCATTGAATACAAATATAAGTAAAATATAGTTTTAAATTCACGTAAATGGGCATTTAAATGTGAACTACATCACGAGATTCCTTAAAAGGTGTAAAATAACAATACCCTAAAATACCTGGTAAAACTAAATTTTCTAAGTAAATTTTATGTCAGTACCGCCTGAGAAACAACCGTTACTTAAAGTAAATAAATTAATACCTTGTCAGAAACATATTTCAAAGTAAACTGAATGTCGGTACCTCATAAGAAACAACAGTTTTTTTTTTACAGTAAAAACAACAATTTTATAAGTAAACTTTATGTCGGTACCTCCTCAGAACCAACCTTTATTTAAAGTAAAAACAATATAACCTTATCAGCACTAATGTTCTAAGTGAAGTGAGTGTCGGTACCTCCTCAGAACCAACCGTCATTTACAGTAAAAACAACCATACCTTGTCAGAACTAAATTTTCTAAGAAAACTTTGTGTAGGTACCTCCTCAGAACCCACGTTTATTTACAGTAAAACAACCATACCTTGTCAGAACTGAACATTTTAAAGTAAACTGAGTGTCGGTACCTCCTCAGAACCAACCGTTATTTACACTAAAACAAGCATACCTTGTCAGAACTAAATTTTCTATGAAAATTTTGTGTCGGTACCTCCTCAGAACCAACCTTTATTTTACAGTAAAACAACCATACCTTGTCAGAAATAAATTTTCTAAGTAAACTTTATGTCGGTACCTCCTCAGAACCAACCTTTTTTCAAGTAAAAACAATATAACCTTATCACCACTAATGTTCTAAGTGAAGTGAGTGTCGGTACCTCCTCAGAACCAACCGTTATTTACAGTAAAAACAACCATACCTTGTCAGAACTAAATTTTCTAAGTAAACGTTATGTCGGTACCTCCTCAGAACCAATCTTTATTTAAAGTAAAAGAATATAAACTTATCAGCAGTAATGGTCTAAATGAAGTGATTGTCGGTACCTCCTCCGAACCAACCGTTATTTACAGTAAAACAAGCATACCTTGTCAGAACTAAATTTTCTAAGTAAACTTTATGTCGGTACCTCCTCAGAAGCAATCTTTATTTAAAGTAAAACAATATAACCTTATCAGCAGTAAAGTTCTAAGTGAAGTGATTGTCGGTACCTCCTCAGAACCAACCGTTATTTACAGTAAAATAACCATACCTTGTCAAAACTAAATTTTCTAAGAAAACTTTGTGTCGGTATCTCCTCAGAACCGACGTTTATTTACAGTAAAAACAACCATACCTTGTCAGAACTCAACATTTTAAAGTAAACTGAGTATCGGTACCTCCTCAGAACCCACGTTTATTTACAATAAAAACAACCATACCTTGTCAGAACTGAACATTTTAAAGTAAACTTTGTGTCGGTACCTCCTCAGAACCCACGTTTATTTACAGTAAAAACAACCATACCTTGTCAGAACTGAACATTTTAAAGTAAACTGAGTGTCGGTACCTCCTCAGAACCAACCGTTATTTACACTAAAACAAGCATACCTTGTCAGAACTAAATTTTCTATGAAAATTTTGTGTCGGTACCTCCTCAGAACCAACCTTTATTTTACAGTAAAACAACCATACCTTGTCAGAAATAAATTTTCTAAGTAAACTTTATGTCGGTACCTCCTCAGAACCAACCTTTTTAAAGTACAAACAATATAACCTTATCACCACTAATGTTCTAAGTGAAGTGAGTGTCGGTACCTCCTCAGAACCAACCGTTATTTACAGTAAAACAACCATACCTTGTCAGAACTAAATTTTCTAAGTAAACGTTATGTCGGTACCTCCTCAGAACCAATCTTTATTTAAAGTAAAAAGAATATAAACTTATCAGCAGTAATGGTCTAAATGAAGTGATTGTCGGTACCTCCTCCGAACCAACCGTTATTTACAGTAAAACAAGCATACCTTGTCAGAACTAAATTTTCTAAGTAAACTTTATGTCGGTACCTCCTCAGAAGCAATCTTTATTTAAAGTAAAACAATATAACCTTATCAGCAGTAAAGTTCTAAGTGAAGTGATTGTCGGTACCTCCTCAGAACCAACCGTCATTTACAGTAAAATCAACCATACCTTGTCAGAACTAAAATTTCTAAGAAAACTTTGTGTAGGTATCTCCTCAGAACCCACATTTATTTACAGTAAAAACAACCATACCTTGTCAGAACTCAACATTTTAAAGTAAACTGAGTATCGGTACCTCCTCAGAACCCACGTTTATTTACAGTAAAAACAACCATACCTTGTCAGAACTAAACATTTTAAAGTAAACTGAGTGTCGGTACCTCCTCAGAACCCACGTTTATTTACAGTAAAAACAAGCATACCTTGTCAGAACTAAATTTTCTAATAAAACTTTGTGTCGGTACCTCCTCAGAACCCACGTTTATTTACAGTAAAATAACCATACCTTGTCAGAACTAAATTTTCTAAGTAAACGTTATGTCGGTACCTCTTCAGAAGCAATCTTTATTTAAAGTAAAACAATATAACCTTATCAGCAGTAAAGTTCTAAGTGAAGTGATTGTCGGTACCTCCTCAGAACCAACCGTTCTTTACAGTAAAACAACCATACCTTGTCAGAACTAAATTTTCTAAGAAAACTTTGTGTAGGTACCTCCTCAGAACCCACGTTGATTTACAGTAAAAACAACCATACCTTGTCAGAACTAAATTTTCTAAGTAATCTTTATGTCGGTACCTCCTCAGAACCAACCTTTATTTAAAGTAAAAACAATATAACCTTATCAGCACTAATGTTCTAAGTGAAGTGAGTGTCGGTACCTCCTCAGAACCAACTGTTATTTACAGTAAAAACAACCATACCTTGTCAGAACTAAATTTTCTAAGAAAACTTTGTGTAGGTACCTCCTCAGAACCAACCTGTATTTACAGTAAAAACAACCATACCTTGTCAGAACTAAATTTTCTAAGAAAACTTTGTGTAGGTACCTCCTCAGAACCCACGTTTATTTACAGTAAAAACAACCATACCTTGTCAGAACTGAACATTTTAAAGTAAACTGAGTGTCGGTACCTCCTCAGAACCAACCGTTATTTACAGTAAAAACAAGCATACCTTGTCAGAACTAAATTTTCTATGAAAACTTTGTGTCGGTACCTGCTCAGAACCAACCTTTATTTACAGTAAAAACAACCATACCTTGTCAGAACTAAATTTTCTAAGTAAACGTTATGTCGGTACCTCCTCAGAACCAATCTTTATTTAAAGTAAAAACAATATAACCTTATCAGCAGTAATGTTCTAAGTGAAGTGATTGTCGGTACCTCCTCAGAACCAACCGTTATTTACAGTAAAAATAGCCATACCTTGTCAGAACTAAATTTTCTAAGAAAACTTTGTGTCGGTATCTCCTCAGAACCCACGTTTATTTACAGTAAAAACAACCATACCTTGTCAGAACTAAACATTTTAAAGTAAACTGAGTGTCGGTACCTCCTCAGAACCCACGTTTATTTACAGTAAAAACAAGCATACCTTGTCAGAACTAAATTTTCTAATAAAACTTTGTGTCGGTACCTCCTCAGAACCCACGTTAATTTACAGTAAAAACAACCATACCTTGTCAGAACTAAATTTTCTAAGTAAACGTTATGTCGGTACCTCTTTAGAAGCAATCTTTATTTAAAGTAAAACAATATAACCTTATCAGCAGTAAAGTTCTAAGTGAAGTGATTGTCGGTACTTCCTCAGAACCAACCGTTCTTTACAGTAAAACAACCATACCTTGTCAGAACTAAATTTTCTAAGAAAACTTTGTGTAGGTACCTCCTCAGATCCCACGTTGATTTACAGTAAAATAACCATATCTTGTCAGAACTAAATTTTCTAAGTAATCTTTATGTCGGTACCTCCTCAGAACCAACCTTTATTTAAAGTAAAACAATATAACCTTATCAGCACTAATGTTCTAAGTGAAGTGAGTGTCGGTACCTCCTCAGAATCAACTGTTATTTACAGTAAAACAACCATACCTTGTCAGAACTAAACTTTTAAGAAAACTTTGTGTAGGTACCTCCTCAGAACCAACCTGTATTTACAGTAAAACAACCATACCTTGTCAGAACTAAATTTTCTAAGAAAACTTTGTGTAGTTACCTCCTCAGAACCCACGTTTATTTACAGTAAAACAACCATACCTTGTCAGAACTGAACATTTTAAAGTAAACTTAGTGTCGGTACCTCCTCAGAACCAACCGTTATTTACAGTAAAACAAGCATACCTTGTCAGAACTAAATTTTCTATGAAAATCTTTATTTAAACTAAAACAATATAACCTTATCAGCAGTAAAGTTCTAAGTGAAGTGATTGTCGGTACCTCCTCAGAACCAACCGTTCTTTACAGTAAAACAACCATACCTTGTCAGAACTAAATTTTCTAAGAAAACTTTGTGTAGGTACCTCCTCAGAACCCACGTTGATTTACAGTAAAACAACCATACCTTGTCAGAACGAAATTTTCTAAGTTATCTTTATGTCGTTACCTCCTCAGAACCAACCTTTATTTAAAGTAAAACAATTTAACCTTATCAGCACTAATGTTCTAAGTGAAGTGAGTGTCGGTACCTCCTCAGAATCAAGTGTTATTTACAGTAAAACAACCATACCTTGTCAGAACTAAATTTTTAAGAAAACTTTGTGTAGGTACCTCCTCAGAACCAACCTGTATTTACAGTAAAACAACCATACCTTGTCAGAACTAAATTTTCTAAGAAAACTTTGTGTAGTTACCTCCTCAGAACCCACGTTTATTTACAGTAAGAACAATCATACCTTGTCAGAACTGAACATTTTAAAGTAAACTTAGTGTCGGTACCTCCTCAGAACCAACCGTTATTTACAGTAAAAACAAGCATACCTTGTCAGAACTAAATTTTCTATGAAAACTTTGTGTCGGTACCTGCTCAGAACCAACCTTTATTTACAGTAAAAACAACCATACCTTGTCAGAACTCAATTTTCTAAGTAAACGTTATGTCGATACCTCCTCAAAACCAATCTTTATTTAAAGTTAAAACAATATAACCTTATCAGCAGTAATGTTCTAAGTGAAGTGATTGTCGGTACTTCCTCAGAACCAACCGTTTTTACAGTAAAATAACCATACCTTGTCAGAACTAAATTTTCTAAGAAAACTTTGTGTCGGTATCTCCTCAGAACCGACGTTTATTTACAGTAAAACAACCATACCTTGTCAGAACTAAACATTTTAAAGTAAACTGAGTGTCGGTACCTCCTCAGAACCCACGTTTATTTACAGTAAAACAAGCACACCTTGTCAGAACTAAATTTTCTAATAAAACTTTGTGTCGGTACCTCCTCAGAACCCACGTTTATTTACAGTAAAACAGCCATACCTTGTCAGAACTAAATTTTCTAAGTAAACGTTATGTCGGTACCTCCTCAGAAGCAATCTTTATTTAAAGTAAAAACAATATAACCTTATCAGCAGTAAAGTTCTAAGTGAAGTGATTGTCGGTACCTCCTCAGAACCAACCGTTCTTTACAGTAAAACAACCATACCTTGTCAGAACTAAATTTTCTAAGAAAACTTTGTGTAGGTACCTCCTCAGAACCCACGTTGATTTACAGTAAAACAACCATACCTTGTCAGAACTAAATTTTCTAAGTAATCTTTATGTCGGTACCTCCTCAGAACCAACCTTTGTTTAAAGTAAAACAATATAACCTTATCAGCACTAATGTTCTAAGTGAAGTGAGTGTCGGTACCTCCTCAGAATCAACTGTTATTTACAGTAAAACAACCATACCTTGTCAGAACTAAATTTTTAAGAAAACTTTGTGTAGGTACCTCCTCAGAACCAACCTGTATTTACAGTAAAACAACCATACCTTGTCAGAACTAAATTTTCTAAGAAAACTTTGTGTAGTTACCTCCTCAGAACCCACGTTTATTTACAGTAAAACAACCATACCTTGTCAGAACTGAACATTTTCAAGTAAACTTAGTGTCGGTACCTCCTCAGAACCAACCGTTATTTACAGTAAAACAAGCATACCTTGTCAGAACTAAATTTTCTATGAAAATCTTTATTTAAAGTAAAAACAATATAACCTTATCAGCAGTAAAGTTCTAAGTGAAGTGATTGTCGGTACCTCCTCAGAACCAACCGTTCTTTACAGTAAAACAACCATACCTTGTCAGAACTAAATTTTCTAAGAAAACTTTGTGTAGGTACCTCCTCAGAACCCACGTTGATTTACAGTAAAACAACCATACCTTGTCAGAACTAAATTTTCTAAGTTATCTTTATGTCGTTACCTCCTCAGAACCAACCTTTATTTAAAGTAAAAACAATTTAACCTTATCAGCACTAATGTTCTAAGTGAAGTGAGTGTCGGTACCTCCTCAGAATAAAGTGTTATTTACAGTAAAACAACCATACCTTGTCAGAACTAAATTTTTAAGAAAACTTTGTGTAGGTACCTCCTCAGAACCAACCTGTATTTACAGTAAAACAACCATACCTTGTCAGAACTAAATTTTCTAAGAAAACTTTGTGTAGTTACCTCCTCAGAACCCACGTTTATTTACAGTAAAACAATCATACCTTGTCAGAACTGAACATTTTAAAGTAAACTTAGTGTCGGTACCTCCTCAGAACCAACCGTTATTTACAGTAAAAACAAGCATACCTTGTCAGAACTAAATTTTCTATGAAAACTTTGTGTCGGTACCTGCTCAGAACCAACCTTTATTTACAGTAAAACAACCATACCTTGTCAGAACTCAATTTTCTAAGTAAACGTTATGTCGATACCTCCTCAAAACCAATCTTTATTTAAAGTTAAAACAATATAACCTTATCAGCACTAATGTTCTAAGTGAAGTGAGTGTCGGTACCTCCTCAGAACCAACCGTTATTTACAGTAAAAACAACCATACCTTGTCAGAACTAAATTTTCTAAGAAAACTTTGTGTAGGTACCTCCTCAGAACCCACGTTGATTTACAGTAAAAACAACCATACCTTGTCAGAACTAAATTTTCTAAGTAATCTTTATGTCGGTACCTCCTCAGAACCAACCTTTATTTAAAGTAAAAACAATATAACCTTATCAGCACTAATGTTCTAAGTGAAGTGAGTGTCGGTACCTCCTCAGAATCAACTGTTATTTACAGTAAAACAACCATACCTTGTCAGAACTAAATTTTTAAGAAAACTTTGTGTCGGTACCTGCTCAGAACCAACCTTTATTTACAGTAAAACAACCATACCTTGTCAGAACTAAATTTTCTAAGTAAACGTTATGTCGGTACCTCCTCAGAACCAATCTTTATTTAAAGTTAAAACAATATAACCTTATCAGCAGTAATGTTCTAAGTGAAGTGATTGTCGGTACCTCCTCAGAACCAACCGTTATTTACAGTAAAACAACCATACCTTGTCAGAACTAAATTTTCTAAGTAAACTTTATGTTGGTACCTCTTCAGAACCAACCTTTATTTAAAGTAAAACAACATAACCTTATCAACACTAATGGTTTAAGTGAAGTGAATGTCGGTACCTCCTCAGAACCCACGTTTATTTACAGTAAAACAAGCATACCTTGTCAGAACTAAATTTTCTAAGTAATCTGAGTGTCGGTACCTCCTCAGAACCAACCGTTATTTACAGTGAAACAACCATACCTTGTTAGAACTAAATTTCTAAAGAAAAGTGAATGTCGGTACCTGCTCAGAACCAACCTTTATATACAGTAAAAACAACCATACCTTGTCAGAACCAAACTTTTTAAAGTAAAGTGAGTGTCGGTACCTCCTCATAACCCACGTTTATTTACAGTAAAAACAAGCATACCTTGTCAGAAATAAAATTTCTATGAAAACTTTGTGTCGGTACCTGCTCAGAACCAACCTTTATTTACAGTAAAAACAACCCTACCTTGTCAGAACTAAATTTTCTAAGTAAACGTTATGTCGGTACCTCCTCAGAACCAATCTTTATTCAAAGTGAAAACAATATAACCTTATCAGCAGTAATGTTCTAAGTGAAGTGAGTGTCGGTACCTCCTCAGAACCAACCGTTACTGTGAAAGTACTTTTATTCGTGGGGAACCAATTTTCGTGGTTTCGTGGATGACTTTATCCACGAATTTAAGTGTCCAACGAAATATAACAACTGTTGTCCAAATCAAGACATGAAAAGATTCCCATGTAGGACTACCGATATAATCTAGAGAATACATTGAATATCAGCAAATCTAAGACTACTATAAAAGTCTCAGGGCAAATGCACTATGAACTACAACTGCAGGCAGGATTATACCCATTTAATCTTTAAAAACCTAAACTGTACAACTTCTGATCTTTTAATTCTCATAAAAAATATTTTTGATCGATGAAAGTCAGATTTCCGGTGATGATATGCTATGATAAAGTGTTCATTTTATATCCTCATAATTCTTGTACGGGAAATAACAATTTCATGCTGGGCTTGCTTTTGATAAGAATTAATTTTACAATTCAATGTACATTTGTAGCATTTGTTTATGTAACTGTTTTCTTTAAGTGACATGTTTATGGCCTAATTAACACCTTTGATGGTCTTTAATCTGTTGATCACTCGATCTCAGGTTAATTAGTGTCATCACTACACGGTGCAACAATTTAAATGTTTACTTTGCAATTTCCTTCAATCGAGACAATTTGTAATATTCGTTTCTAATGGCTTCAATTCTACACACTGTTTGTTTTTTTTAGAAAACTAAAATCCACGAAATTAAAACCCACGAACATGTAACTTTTGCTATAACCACGAAAATTGATACCCACGAATTAAAGTACTTTCACAGTATTTACAGTAAAACAACCATACCTTGTCAGAACTAAATTTTCTAAGTAAACTTTATGTCGGTACCTCCTCAGAACCAACCTTTATTTAAAGTAAAACAACATAACCTTATTAACACTAATGGTTTAAGTGAAGTGAATGTCGGTACCTCCTGAGAACCCACGTTTATTTACAGTAAAACAACCATACCTTGTCAGAACCAAACTTTTAAAGTAAACTGAGTGTCGGTACCTCCTCAGAACCCACGTTTATTTACAGTAAAACAACCATACCTTGTCAGAACTAAATTTTTAATAAAACTTTGTGTCGGTACCTCCTCAGAACCCACGTTTATTTACAGTAAAACAACCATACCTTGTCAGAACTAAAATTTTCTAAGAAAACTTTGTGTCGGTACCTCCTCAGAACCCGCGTTTATTTATAGCTAAAAGAGCCATACCTTGTCAGAACTAAATTTCTAAAGAAAACTTTGTGTCGGTACCTGCTCAGAACCAACCTTTATTTACAGTAAAACAACCATACCTTGTCAGAACCAAACTTTTTAAAGTAAAGTGAGTGTCGGTACCTCCTCAGAACCCACGTTTATTTACAGTAAAAACAAGCATACCTTGTCAGAACTAAATTTTCTAAGTAAACTTTATGTCGGTACCTCCTCAGAACCAACCTTTATTTAAAGTAAAAACAACATAACCTTATTAACACTAATGGTTTAAGTGAAGTGAATGTCGGTACCTCCTCAGAACCCACGTTTATTTACAGTAAAAACAACCATACCTTGTCAGAACCAAACTTTTAAAGTAAACTGAGTGTCGGTACCTCCTCAGAACCCACGTTTATTTACAGTAAAACAACCATACCTTGTCAGAACTAAATTTTTAATAAAACTTTGTGTCGGTACCTCCTCAGAACCCACGTTTATTTACAGTAAAACAACCATACCTTGTCAGAACTAAAATTTTCTAAGAAAACTTTGTGTCGGTACCTCCTCAGAACCCGCGTTTATTTATAGCTAAAAGAGCCATACCTTGTCAGAACTAAATTTCTAAAGAAAACTTTGTGTCGGTACCTGCTCAGAACCAACCTTTATTTACAGTAAAAACAACCATACCTTGTCAGAACCAAACTTTTTAAAGTAAACTGAGTGTCGGTACCTCCTCAGAACCCACGTTTATTTACAGTAAAAACAAGCATACCTTGTCAGAACTAAATTTTTTAATAAAACTTTGTGTCGGTACCTCCTCAGAACCCACGTTAATTTACAGTTAAACAACCATACCTTGTCAGAACTAAAATTTTCTTTGAAAACTTTGTGTCGGTACCTCCTCAGAACCCGCGTTTATTTATAGCTAAAAGAACCATACCTTGTAAGAACTAAATTTACTGAGAAAACTTTATGTCGGTACCTCCTCAGAACCAACGTTTATTTACAGTAAAAACAACCATACCTTGTCAAAACTAAATTTTCTAAGTAAACTGAATGTCGGTACCTCCTCAGAACCAACCTTTATTTACAGTAAAAACAACAATACCTTGTCAGAACTAAATTTTCTAGGTAAACTGAATGTCGGTACCTCCTCAGAACCAACCTTTATTTACAGAATAAACAACCATACCTTGTCAGAACTAAATTTTCGAAGTAAACTGAATGTCGGTACCTCCTCAGAACCAACCTTTATTTACAGTAAAAACAACCATACCTTGTCAGAACTAAATTTTCTAGGTAAACTGAATGTCGGTACCTCCTCAGAACCAACCTTTATTTACAGTTAAAACAACCATACCTTGTCAGAACTAAATTTTCTAATTAAACGTTATGTCGGTACCTCCTCAGAACCAATCTTTATTTAAAGTAAAAACAATATAACCTTATCAGCAGTAATGTTCTAAGTGAAGTGAGTGTCGGTACCTCCTCAGAACCAACCGTTATTTACAGTAAAAACAACCATACCTTGTCAGAACTAAATTTTCTAAGTAAACTTTATGTCGGTACCTCCTCAGAACCAACCTTTATTTAAAGTAAAAACAACATAACCTTATTAACACTAATGGTTTAAGTGAAGTGAATGTCGGTACCTCCTCAGAACCCACGTTTATTTACAGTAAAACAACCATACCTTGTCAGAACTAAATTTCTAAAGAAAACTTTGTGTCGGTACCTCCTCAGAACCAACCTTTATTTACAGTAAAAACAACCATACCTTGTCAGAACCAAACTTTTTAAAGTAAACTGAGTGTCGGTACCTCCTCAGAACCCACGTTTATTTTCAGTAAAATCACCATACCTTGTCAGAACTAAATTTTTTAATAAAACTTTGTGTCGGTACCTTCTCAGAACCCACGTAAATTTACAGTTAAACAACCATACCTTGTCAGAACTAAATTTTCTAAGAAAACTTTGTGTCGGTACCTCCTCAGAACCCGCGTTTATTTATAGCTAAAAGAACCATACCTTGTAAGAACTAAATTTACTGAGAAAACTTTATGTCGGTACCTCCTCAGAACCAACGTTTATTTACAGTAAAAACAACCATACCTTGTCAAAACTAAATTTTCTAAGTAAACTGAATGTCGGTACCTCCTCAGAACCAACCTTTATTTACAGTAAAAACAACAATACCTTGTCAGAACTAAATTTTCTAGGTAAACAGAATGTCGGTACCTCCTCAGAACCAACCTTTATTTACGGTTAAAACAACCATACCTTGTCAGAACTAAATTTTCTAAGTAAACTGAATGTCGGTACCTCCTCAGAACCAACCTTTATTTACAGTTAAAACAACCATACCTTGTCAGAACTAAATTTTCTAGGTAAACTGAATGTCGGTACCTCCTCAGAACCAACCTTTATTTACAGTAAAAACAACCGTACCTTGTCAGAACTAAATTTTCTAAGTAAACGTTATGTCGGTACCTCCTCAGAACCAATCTTTATTTAAAGTGAAAACAATATAACCTTATCAGCAGTAATGTTCTAAGTGAAGTGAGTGTCGGTACCTCCTCAGAACCAACCGTTATTTACAATAAAAACAACCATACCTTGTCAGAACTAAATTTTCTAAGTAAACTTTATGTCGGTACCTCCTCAGAACCAACCTTTATTTAAAGTAAAAACAACATAACCTTATTAACACTAATGGTTTGAGTGAAGTGAATATCGGTACCTCCTCAGAACCCACGTTTATCTACAGTAAAACAACCATACCTTGTCAGAACTAAATTTCTAAAGAAAACTTTGTGTCGGTACCTCCTCAGAACCAACCTTTATTTACAGTAAAACAACCATACCTTGTCAGAACCAAACTTTTAAAGTAAACTGAGTGTCGGTACCTCCTCAGAACCCACGTTTATTTTCAGTAAAATCACCATACCTTGTCAGAACTAAATTTTTAATAAAACTTTGTGTCGGTACCTCCTCAGAACCCACGTAAATTTACAGTTAAACAACCATACCTTGTCAGAACTAAATTTTCTAAGAAAACTTTGTGTCGGTACCTCCTCAGAACCCGCGTTTAATTATAGCTAAAAGAACCATACCTTGTAAGAACTAAATTTACTGAGAAAACTTTATGTCGGTACCTCCTCAGAACCAACGTTTATTTACAGTAAAAACAACCATACCTTGTCAAAACTAAATTTTCTAAGTAAACTGAATGTCGGTACCTCCTCAGAACCAACCTTTATTTACAGTAAAAACAACAATACCTTGTCAGAACTAAATTTTCTAGGTAAACTGAATGTCGGTACCTCCTCAGAACCAACCTTTATTTACAGTTAAAACAACCATACCTTGTCAGAACTAAATTTTCTAAGTAAACTGAATGTCGGTACCTCCTCAGAACCAACCTTTATTTACAGTTAAAACAACCATACCTTGTCAGAACTAAATTTACTAAGAAAACTTTGTGTCGGTATCTCCTCGGAACCCACGTTTATTTAAAGTAAAAACATTAATACCTTGCCAGAAACGTTTTTTTTTTTTTTTTTTTTTAAGTAAACTATATATTGGTACCTCCTCTAAACCAACCTTTATTTAAAGTAAAATCAACATAACCTTATCATCACTAATGTTTTAAATAAACTGAGTGTCGGTACCTCCTCAGAACCATTCGTTATTTACTGTTAAAACAACAATACCTTGTCAGAACCAAATATTTTAAAGTAAACTTTATGTCGGTACCTCCTCTAAACCAACCTTTATTTACAGTAAGAACAACATAACGTTATCAGCACTTATGTTTTAAGTAAGCTGAGTGTCGGTAATTCTTCAGAACCAACCGTTATTCACAGTAAAACATGTATACCTTGACAGAACCAAATCTTTAAAAGTCAACTTTATGTCGGTACCTCCTCAGAACCAATCTTTTTTTACAATAAAAACAACATAACCTTATCAGTACTAATGTTCTTATAGTAAACTCAGTGTATGTACCTTCTCAGAACCAACCGTTATTTACAGTGAAAACAATAAGACCTTGTGAAAACAAATTTTCATAGTAAATTGAACGTCGGTACCTACTCAGAACCAACCGTTATTCACAGTAAGAACAACAAAACCTTGTCAGAACTAAATTCTCTAAGAAATTTTATGCTAGTACCTCCTCAGAAGTAACCTTTAAAATAAAACATCAAGTTAATAACTTGTCAGAACCAAATTTTTAAAGTAAACTTTATGTCGGAACCTCCTCAAAACCAACCTTTATTTACAGTAAAATAACATATCTTTATCAGCACTAAAGTTCTAAGTGTACTGAGTGTCGGTACCTCCTCAGAAACAACCGTTATTTACAGTAAATACAACCATACCTGGTCAGAATACAAATGATGCCCCTGTTTGCATATAATATAACTCAAAAACAGTATAAGTGACGCTACCCAATTCCGTACTTGATCAGAGTTATGGGGTAATAAGCACTGTGTATAAGTTTCATAACAGTCTGGTTGAGGCAAACGTAAGTTGGATAACGGGAACGAAAATTTCAACAATTTTTCCATTTATAATTGGGCACAACTCTAGAAAGGTAAAAGTGACGCCACCCACATTCAATCTTTAACTGTGGTTATAAGCATTGTGTATAAGTTTCATAACATTTGGTTGGGGCAAACTAAAGTTGGAGAACGGAAACCAATTCAGGGACATACGGAGTACGGATGTACGGACGTACGGGCGGACGTACAGACTGACAAGGGTAAAACTAAATGGCGACCGGGGGCTTAAAAATATATAAAAGTAACCTTGTCAGTACCAACAATATGTATATACATTCTTTATGTGCCTGTCTTAATTCTGGCGAACGTCCTTAGACACAACTTGTATATATAGTTCTTTATACCTTGTAAGAATCATGATTTTTTTTAATAAATTATGGTATAAAGGATGTCACCTATCCAGAACTAAACATAAATGACTAAATATCAATTTTAACCAATACCTTGTCAGAATTAAGTTGTGAAGTAATAATATAAGTAATTCAAATGCAACCATTTTACAGGAAAGTATACACCCTATAAGAACCTACTTAATTCTGTATTAATTTTAAAATTAAAATATAGGATAAAACGTCCTTAGAACTAATTCAACAAAACCTTCTCGGAACTGTGACCAAATTGTCTTTATTATTATAAATTGTTACCTCCTTATATTAACCAATCATATTTTTGTACTTAATTTTGAAATGAAAATGCAGCATTTACCATGCTCTATATTGTCAGTTTTCAAATACTCATTTTTCAAGTTATGTAATGAGTTGATGAAAAAAAACTGGTCTTTGATTGCCTAATTAAAATTCTACTTCCTAAAATTAAGCAAAAATGGATAGACGCACATATTTATCGAGAAGCATCTATTTCCCCTTATAACAGCTGTATAATGTGACATACATGTGACATAAATGTTTATTTTGCCGACTCCATTTAACCGTATTTAAGAAAACAAGTGTATAAGAAGAAATATGGATTGTGCCTGTAAATTCGGACAAACATATTTAGAAAGAAAATAAACCATAGATTAAGCAACCAATTATATAATATTCATATTTTGTTGTAGGATACACTATCTAGCACATAAAATCAAATTAAAATATGTATCTTGGGGCCAATAGATCATGAAGTGTATATATCAGATGTTTCTAATATATAACTGACAAAGATAATAAACTATAAAGTCGTATAAAATTTACCATATGTAAACTTATCTAATTAAGGACGCACTATGATGTACATATATTTACATGTGTATATTATATATATATATATATATGCCTCTGACTGAACCAAAACACCGGCTAACATGCAGTTAATGAAGTCTTTAAGTTCTATATTTTATCATTTAATCAGACAAACAAACGAAACTTGATAATTATAATCTAAGACTACTGTGATTACAATATATATATGTTGTGTTTATTTGTGTACATTCAGGTCACAATTGTTTGTCGGTATTTAGCTAACAAGTGCTGCGCATGACTTTTAAATGGTTCTGGAAACGTATTCGGTGCTGCATTCAGACGGTTCTGTGACCGTACCGGCTGCCGATATTGATGCCTGTAAACAATCTCCATGTGCTTTACCATTAAAGGGTTCGATGAACGCTTGACAGGAAGGAAGAAAACCGAACTTCAAACATGTAATTGACCTAGACTTGAAATCAATTCCGAAACGACCCAAAATTCGGATCGAGTCAATAGAAGTATTAAAATAATTTCTTCAAATTAAAAGCAATAAAATGTTCACAGTCGGGCGGATTTTCGAAGGTCGGTCAGTAAACTGCAAACAAACAATATTTTAATTTAAGCCTAAACAAAATAAATTAGACAAAAGTAAATGATACTAATTGTCTTTGCTCCATGTTAAAGGCATCATTGTGACTTTGAGATGAAGAGCAGCAATAAAAGTGCTGTTTCTTTGCTTTTTGTGTTTTTGCTGTGCATGTACAGATTTTGTGTCAATTCTAATTTCCAAATATATCCAAGCATATATTTGAAACTGCCTTATCAAATATATAGTAAAAAGGTTTATAAAACAAGACTATGTAAAGTGGTTGGTCGCATAACTATAACAAATGCTATATTTAATGTAAAGTTAACATTATTAAAACATACATATATATATATACAAATTTCAAACAACAGCCCTAAATAGCTACGAAATATATAAATATACAGCTTGTAAAGTTCTTTTTTCTCACGATAAATCCTTTATTAATTATAAGGTTCACAATAGAACTTGAAAGGTGATAGATTTTCTATTAATTTGTATATATGGGTTTAAAAGGATTCGAGTTTCAAAATGGGTACCCTAAATAATGGAAAGGCAAAGTCCACTTTTGTTAGGGATACTAAAATATAATTCTAATTAAAAGATTAATCAAAAGGTAACGAACGTTCAGCATTAAATGCTAAAGATTATGAAAGAAAAAATGATGAGGGGTTTAGACAGAGTAGGGTCCCCGGATACAAAATAGGTACCCCAAAATAGAGAGCAATAGCAAAATCCTATTTTTAGTGAGGGAACACCAAAAGTTATTAAATAAATGTGGATAGTGTCCACATGTGGACACAGATGATGCCCCGCTTGCATATCATATAGTTATAAATGGACATAACTGAAGAACGGTAAAATTGACGCTACCCAAATTTGAACTTGATCTGAGTTTTGTGGTAATAAGCATTGCGTGTAAGTCTCATAACATTTGGTTAAGGCTTACTTAATTAGAGAACAGAAACTAAAAATTCAGCAATTTTTCTATTTGTAAACACGCATAACTCTAGAACGGTTGTGTATAAGTTTTATAACATTTGGTTGAGACAAACTAAAAAGCAGCAATTTTATGTTTATAAATGGACATAACTCAAGAATGGTAAAAGTGTCGCCACCAAATTTCGTACTTAATCTGTATTATGTAGTAATTTCCCACCATTTTGAATAAGTGTATATGCTCTTTTGGTTCAAAATAGTGATATTTAAAGTGTCTTCTTAACTTTTTAGAGTGAAGAAAAATTGAGACAATATATTTATGCATTAATTTATATATTATCAAAATGTGTAAGACAGGAGACATATTTATTTTATTATAAAGACAATTTGTTTTAGAAAGTATTACTAATAAAATAAGAATATTCTAATATAATGAATTTGGTATAAAACTAGAGATCTATTTTTATTTACTAGATAACTTTTAAAAAGCAAGGATAAAGCATTCATGTAGTCTGTTGTGAGTTGAGATCTTTCAGCAGTATTTTGGCTATAGAAATACACAATTTTAAATTAATTTTTCTACAATGTGTAGTCATCAGTTTGCAATTACCAGATAATGCTCAACTTTTAAAGACCTAGCCCTCAACTTTTAATGACCTGGCCCTTAACTATTGGCCACCTAGCCCTCAACTTTTAATGACCTGGTCTTCAACTGTTGGCCAGGTAGCCCTCAACTCTACTTGCTCAACTGTTGGACACCTAGCCCTCAACTACGATATTTTCTCAAAGTTGCTCAACTAATTTGCATAAAGTTGAGCATTGATAGTTGAGGGCTATCTTATTTGCATGGCAAAAATCCAGGTAGCCCTCAACTGGCCCTCAACTATTTGCTCAACTGATGGCCAGCTAGCCCTCAACTGGCCCTCAACTGTTAGTTCAACTGGCGGCCAGTTGAGCAAGGCATTTGGCCATCCTATCATTTTTCTGTATGGGATAGAAAACACATATATTAAAACATTGTCAAAACTAATTTGAGGTAAAATTTTGATGAAATTTTGAAAGTTAAACTCACAAATGTGTTCAGTTTTATAATTTAAACAGTGAATTCCCAAAAGATATGAATCATAAATCTATTTCAGAATTATTGCAATAAAACTGTAGAGTGGGGCACCCATATTCGCTGGGACACAATTTTGCCGTTTTATGATTTTAAGGTGTAAAACTTCAAAGGATGGCTGAAATGAAGACATATGCCGGTAAATTATATTCTTATAACAAATATGATTATTTTTAAACTTAGACAAAATTTCCGCACTAACCGCAAAGGACTGAAAAACAGACAACAATCTTCGCCAATTTCCTGAATGAAAACACGATTTCAAAGAAGTATTTCTTAGTAATTCTTTGACTTGATTGCCCTAAATTTCAGTTCTTTACACTTTTGAAATGTCTGCTATTCATCTATAATGAAATTGATTTGATAAATATTGTTTAAAGCTGCAGTTATTTTGTTTTAAAAATGTGTAAAATGGCAAATATGTGTCCCCTTTGACAAAACATCAGGAAATTTCAAATAGCCTTTAATCTAACTTTTCAGATGATTTTTTCAAAGAAACATGTTTTCAAGCTAAGAATATTTTGCTTTTGATGTTATCTTCAAATAAAATATCAGTATACTTCAAAACGTAAAGACCTGAACATAAACTGCAGAAAACATGGGAAATTGTGGCGAAAATGAGAACCCTGCTCTAGACTTTATTTAATCAAAATAGAAATCATTCAAATTTAGACCAGAAATGTCTAGTGGAATTATTATTAAAAATATTTTATATGAAATAAAAGCGTAATTTCTAATAGGTGAATCACTTTTGACCAAGACTCATGGTAAGCAGATTATTTAAGAATTATTATAATCATATGAGATATCTTAAAGCTAGCATAAATGAAAAATGGCCTGCCATTCAAATGCCCCTCCCCTTCCCAACATATAAATTTTGGAACAGTCCTAACCACTTTTGATTTTAAAACTTAAATCTGTTTTATAATATCAAATTGTGTTGCTAACATTTGTGAGGAGTATATAAATAAATCAAATTAATACTACTTAACAGGATTATTTTGCAGAACAATTTTTCTTTCCTGTCAGGTTTAGTTAAAAGATCAAATGATAACTATTTCAAAAGTTATACATACATATAAACTTTATTAACTAATTCTTTTGGTGAATGAAAATATTTTAAAGTACAATGTAGTCAATGCATATGCTGACACAAGTTGATTCAGATAAAACATAATTTTATATGAAAACTAATATGAAAATGATTAAAGTTAACAGCATACAATACAGAAAAGGTCTCTGGTTGATTATTCCTTCAAATTAGCTTAACATAGATACAAGGATTAAAATTTTGTAAGCCAGAGGCAGCGGCACCGCTTGTCTACAAAGATGCTGGAATATTGACACAAGGTCAATTTCAATATTTCCTATCAAAATAATTCCAAAGAAAATTTACCTTCATGACTTACATTTCAAGATATTTCAATGCTTAAATATGCAGCATGTTTGTTTTATCTTGAAAATTCACTTATTCACTTAACTGATTTGATGACCTTAGTGATTTTTCGATGAATTTTTAAATGTTATCTTTGACATGTTTGAGAAGTGAAAAATACAAGCAGGGGTTCAAATTAACATTTGGTACTGAAAGGTTCACAACCTAAATCCCAGGTCCTACTTTTACATGAAATATTTCATAACTCAATAAGATACAAAATTAATGGGCTTCTGAGTAAGGTTATTTGTTTCATCATATTTGAACTGCATGTGATGTTTCGTTTCTCATATAATGGGCTATCCAGCGAATAAACAGTTTACAACCTTCAATATTGAAGTGCTGCTTACACATCAACACCATTTTTGCACTGGATTTCAAGAATAAATTCATAGTCACTGAAGGGTTTCCCTTTTTTGCAATATTATACTGTATGCAGTGTTGAAAAGAACCTTATATCTATTTAACTGACCAGGCTTACATTGCTGCTTGAGAATACATTGTCCAAGTTTAGTGTCTGACAATTAATCTTTAGACTTAAAATTTGGGTCACTTTCATGGATCCACTGCTTTAAACAAGATAAATGCTGGGGTGTCACTTCGTATATTTTTATTGGGTCTATTTTAAGATTTTGTGTTCCCCTTACAAGTGCACTTTCTTTTTCTGAATGGGTGGGGAACTTCTGGCAGTATGTGCATGACATTAGACCAGTTGATTCATCAAAATATAGCCACGGTTCGATCGATTTTCCAGTGGGGCTTAAATGTCCGTTCCCGTTTTTCACGATCGCATTTTTGGTCTTTAGTGAGATCTTCATTTGATTTCTTTTGAAGACCAATGAAGACGTTGAAGACACAGGCACTTGTTTCTATCCATTGGAAGGTTGAATATCCTTCTATATTTATGGATAGTCAACCTTCGAGTTCCCATGGATAGAAACAAGTGCCTGTGGTTGAAGACCGTTCATAATCTTCAGGCTTTCTCTTTGAAGACGTGACACCAAAGTGAAACGGACTCATTTTGTTCGAAAATGTCTAAATGATTAAATGATTTGTCACGTGACTTCTCGCAACTAAGAGAATACAAGGTTAAAAATAACTTTTATCACTCGTCGGCAAGGTCAGGGATGAAACATTTTTTATCTCAATTTCAATAATAATATGGCTTAAAAATGACGATACAGATGGTTAAAAAGGTCAGCAAAGATCATTTTTATTTCCTTTAAAATCGCAGGTCCGTCGGGCGTAGCTAGTAACCAAAACGAAAGTCCGATTGAAACAGTGGAAGGTCACGGACCTCGGACCTACGCTAATTTGAACCCCTGACAAGCTTTAATTGTTGATGCATTATTATCTGCCCTCGCTATTGTATTGTACGCCCTTAACATTGAAGATTTTGAATAAATTAGAAATTGGAAAAATGACAGAGTTCTGCAAAACTTTCCTGTTAAAACAAAATTATTTTTGTATATTAGATATCAATGATTTCAAAATGTCATTCTTCTCACGTTGGAGATCCAGGAATTCCTGCAAAATTCCTGGAACTCCTCCTTCTCCTCTCATTCTCCTGATGGTTTTCTTGGATGAATTCCTCCATCCAAGTTGGAGCCAACTTCTTCTTCTTCTTCTTTTAGGTTCTTCAGGTTTATCTACTAATGCAGCTTTTGGTAGTTTGTCTTTGTCTTCTGGCAGTGGTGCTGTTGATGGTTTAGCTGCAATTTAATACATATCATACATATGAAGAATAGAGAGTAACAAAATATATAAATAACATCATATTTCACAAAAATACCACAAAAAGAATTAATGTCCAAAATAATCAACCAAACAAACATGATATATACAGCAACAAACACTGAATTACAGACTACTGTCTTGGGAAAAGTATATATAGATTAATGTTATGGAGTTAAACACATTAGCTTTACCCTTGTGCAATGTCAAAATATAGGTATCAGCAGATTGTAGAACCATGAATGTACATGTGTATTACAATAATATTTTATTTGGTTTTGATTTATTGATAAAAATCAATACTTATACTGATAAAAGCAATTTTATTCAAAGATAAAATAACTGATTTTTATTAGTAACCTTTAGAATAAATTTTATTAACAGATTTGATGAGATTACCAGACTCATATCTAAATTTAATTCTAACTAACAGGCTCCCTAAACAGCACCCTCTAAAATTAGTTGAGAAATATTGTATACCTACTCCGAAAAGGAAAATCTGCATATGCTGTGCCTTTTTTTATTCAAATACAGTATTTAATCCAGGATGGTTGAAAGAACTATAAGTGTTGAAGTTGATTTTTATTCAATTTGAATAACATGAATAACTACACCAATACAGCTGCACCAATAATAATTAATGAAATTTTATATATATATTTACTTGATGAGATGATCTTAGCAGGTTTGATTGCGGGATCCTTGCAGAGAATTTTATTGATTTCATCGAAATATAGTCACGAGCTACATTCACCTCCTGTTTTAGAGTTGGAGTCTTTAATAGATCTGTATCTGAAACTTAAAGGATAACAATTTTATGTTACTGAAACAAATTGAGTAAATAGAATTTTCATTATTTTAATATAAGGCTCGTAAGATATATTATTGGATGGGGTCCAGGAATAGAGAATAATAGACAAAAAGTGTAGAATAATTCAAAGGGCAAATAAATAAAAGAATAGAGATAAATTAGTTAAATGAATAAATAATTAGAAGACCGCACATCCAGACCTTCACTATTGGCTAAGGAGAATTAAAGGGTTTGGTCAACTGACCAACAGTTGGTCAAACATTATAAGTCATCAATTCAGGCCAGCTTATATTATCAGTTAAGGATAGTCTGTGATGTCATGATATATATCCTATATATTCATTGTTTTTGTTTTTATCAAATTGGTGAAAGATGATATATGATTTATTGGAAGCACAATAATTAAAGGATGTTGGCTGCTGTTTCAAAATAACACACGTTTCAAAAGACTGAACACTGATAGTACTTGTACAAGCTAAAAATGGAGGACAAAATAAAGGGTCAACATCCTTATGTTTTTATATAAAGCCATTGAAAATTCAATTTGCAAGAAATGATTCACTGTAAATTTTTCATACATTTAACATCAGCACCTTTTTCTATCAAAAGTATGACAGAATAACAAGAATTTTATAACATTTTCAAAATGCCTTTTGTACTATATTTTATAAATTCATGAAAGGAAAAAGGGATAGGCAGGCAAATTTTCATTTTTAATGGCACTTCATTAATAAAGCAAGAGGATTCCCAATATCTGACAAGAAGTCAAATACCAGCTATTTTCCTTTAGTAAGATAATAGAAATCAATGATTATTCATTTCATTAGTAGTTTTTACTATACCTTATTTTAAGGTTATTCCATTTTTTTCACATGCGCTAGCTTGTTTTCTAGTGCCAAGAACGTTCATATCTTGGGAAATCCTTGCCCACACCTCAATCTTCTTCATGGTTGGTTTCCCATTTCCCCTCCTCTTTTGTAGCAAGTAATTAAATTTAGAACATCTGAATGGAACCAAGCTGAAAAAATATAATATGTGAATAAAATTATTGATTTTCACAAAATAAAAAAATATTTTGTTTACCTGGGATTATTATTAGTTACATTATGTGTGCTAGTGACCTAATACAACATATATGGATGAGAGCAAAGCTTGAATCCCCATAATGGCATTTAATGACCCCATAAACAATGTATGAAGTCACTAGCATACTATGTAATGAATTTATCTTACCTATTGCACATCTATACTTTGCAGATTAAATTTATTATTATTTTAAGTTCACAAATTTATTATGGAACATTGCTTATTTTAAAACATTTTGAGTAGGAGTCTCTGAATACTGAAGTATAAAACAGCTAAATGAATGATTTCTTTCATACAAATGCAGCTTTTCACAGTCTGTGGCAAACTGTTTAAGGGTTTGTCTGACCCATACAGAAATTTTCTACTACATGTATATACTTAACCAAACATGTAGCCCTAGACACTTACACAGATTTCAATATATATTCTGACTTTTAATTGATGACTTATACTGAGGACTAGGGAAACAACTCTTTTATGATTTCCCAGTACATTAATATGTCACAAATTCTACTTTTAAATGAGAAATCTACTTTTTATGAAAAACTGCCACTTGTGCAATGACATAAAGAAACATAAGTTGTTTTAACAAATTATGATAACCTCAGATTTCAGAAAGATTATAAATGTTTTGTTTGTATTATTATATGGTTGTCAAAATATTGTTACTGTTTCATACATAAGCCTCTTTTAAGGCTGACTGATATAATATACAATTGTAGATGTATTGAATTGTAATTGAAGTGTTATATTATGTAAATGATATCAGGATACACCTTAAATAAATATTATCTTTTCAATATCTATCTATATTGTATTAAGTCATTAGCACACTGCGCTTCATAAAAATGTACTTTGGTCAACGCTTTTACACCCCAATGAAGTTACAAAAGAAGCATTCAATTCTTAAATGAAATGTAACATTCATGATGACACAAGCTTTCACCTGGAAAAATAAAGAAATTATGTTTTCCTGATCCTATCAAAAAGTAATAATAAGTGTTGAATACTTGTTCGAGTAATTTTATAGGGTTGTAAAGTGTTGACCGTGTGTACATTTTAGAATGCCACGCTTCTGCACTTCATACAAAATGTACTTCGTCAAAACTTTTACAACCCAATAAATTTACAAAAAAAGTATTCAATTCTTAATTGAAATCTTTCTGATAATACCTCAACAGCATGTTGTTTTTATAAAGGGACATAATACCACTACTAGCTGTGATTTGAAATAAATAAGGCCCACCTTCTAACCCCATATGAAATTTAAAAGGCCTCCATACAAATACTTTTAACCAATTGCATTTCTAGAAATGTAATAAAGGAGGTAAGAAAAGTGCCCATATACCCTATCAAGGTAGCCAATCAAATTGTATACTGTAAATTCAGAAATTAATGTGCATTTATAATTGCAATTTTGTCATTTTAGACTTAAATGCGATTGTAATTTTTACGATTTGGAGAAAAATCCTGCTTAATCCATACAAATTTTTTAAATGCGAGTTTAAATTATTGCGTTTACAACTCTGTCGCAATTCTTGCAATAATAAAACCTCTCAATAATTTCTGAATTTACAGTAATTAAACTCCAGTATAATAATTCATTTGGTCGAATAAGGCATAAATTTTAAATGACTTCTTAGAATGGACAAAATATCCTGTGCACATCAACACTTAACTTGTACTCTTTTCTGCTGGTCTGACCAGCCTTGGCAATTCTTTTGCTGTTGGTTGTCTTCTTCTTTTCTGTAAATTAACTAGAGAATCTATTATTTTATAACTTTGTTGAACATTATCTAATAAACAGCTGCGCCACGAGCGCATAATACGCCCGTGGTCTTGTGTGCAAGTTTTATGCAATAATCATAAATAGCTTCTGAGATACAGCGTGACATGTGAAAACCCATCTTTTTAACAAAAACTCAATAACTCTAAAATAAAATTTTGAATCATCACCAAAAGTATACAGATCTTTAGATTACTAGTAATATAACTAAGAAGTGTAAAGTTTTAAGCAATCATAAATTGTTTTTGCGATATGGCATGACATGTGAAACCCCCAAGTGTTCTCCCAGACATTTCATTGGTAAACAGGGAAATTTGAAATACCATCTTGTTTCTAAAAATTATAGCATCATATCCATAACATAATCTATAAGAAAACCAATTCAGAAAGCATCACATTCAAGAAATATAGCATCACATTACCATGATGCTAAAAGGCCCTGGGAGATCTTTACATTAATATAACTAAGAAGTGTGTAAAGTTTTAAGCAATACTCATAAATCGTTTTGAGATAAGGTGTGACATGTGAAAAAAACACCCTGTTTTATTTACAAAGTCCCATAACTCTAAAAGTTTCAATCTTATTTTCACCAAAAGTATACAGATGTTTGAACATCATAAGAAACAACTATATTAAGGTTCATGAAATTTAGATAAGTCGTTCTCGTTACGGTGCGACATGTTTACGCCGGACAGACAGACGGACGCAGAACATTTGTATACCATAATATGTCCCGTCAAAATTATGACGGAATATAAAAGTCAAATCACACTAATAAAGTTACCATAATTTACATGCAAGTCAAGTTTGGTGTAACTTTTGCTGTGACTTTAACTTTATATCAAAAACTATCACATTTTATGTTCAATAAACTTAGAAATCTGATTGAAAACCCTTATACAGTAATTATTTTTAAAAGATACACCATTGTGAATATATATGTACCAAGTATCATGTGAAATTTCAATAAGACCTCAAATCGACATAAAAGAAATTCAGATTAAAAGTTTTAACATGCAGAAAAAACAGAAAAAATCAACTATTTGTATTTCAGGCCTTAAAATAGAGTACGCATGAAAAGCCCTAGACAAAAGCTTTACTTTTAAAATTTGTGTTACCTTCAATGTCATGCCTGTAATTAGACACAAATTCAACTGTGTCATGCAAGAGAGAAGATGCATCTTGAGAGACATCACAAAGTCTTGGATAATTAAGTGCAAGATAAGTGGCCAATTCAAATTTGCTATTTTCTGTGATGGAATCATCTTCTGTAGGTGTCAAGAAAGGAATTATAGAAGTATCATTTGCTCTTGGTAGAGGAGATGTGACTTATGAGTTGCCAGAAACTTCATGATTATATCTTGTATTTCCTTAGCTTTCTTTATCAAATCATCTATAAATATATAAAGGTAATTGCCACTCATGTTTTCAACATTAATCAGTTGATTATTTTTTTCTCAGTCTGTATTTGTTCTACCTAAGGTCAAATAAAATGAAAGAACCTTTGTGAGAATGCTCACAATAACCCTTATTCCCACTGAGCAAAAAATCACAACTGATTCCTATTTTCAAATGTCATACTCATTACTCCATCAAAATGTCTTATCAATATGCATATATACCTATCATGTCATTATTAACTTCCGAACTATCATGTCCTTGTTACTCAAATAAAAGTTCAGTCTTATTCTATTGCAATCTTTCCTATAAATACTGTAAAAATGCTTGACTGGGCCTTAAATTGAATATTTATTTCCATTTTAATGAAAATTAAGGTCTTTCCAGGCTGAAATGATAGCTTATCACACACTGATTTTGAAAATGCACTGTTTGAGGAAATTTTTCTTCAATTAGGAAAAATAATAAGCCACTTCTGGTTAAATCAAATTTACTTACGATATCAAACAATAGCCTTTTTACTCTGATTCTAAAATGTATAGGTTCTATATTTTTTGCTTTAAATGAGGGAGATTAAATTGCTACTACCAGTTTTAAAAGGTCACTTCTGGTTGACATTTTCAAGATTATATGTCTACTAACCTAATGCAAAAGATTTGGGCAGCAATTCTTCAACAAATAAAGTTCCATAACTCTGCAATGTCATCAGAAATTTCAAAAAAAAAAATCAAAAGGAAGTTTATTTTTAAGAGATATGAAGATCAAAGTTCCATGAAAACTGGTGAATGCTTTTTGAGTTATTGTTCAAGTATTGATGACAGTATTGACGACAGACAGACAGACACACAACATTAAACCATAATATGTCCCTCTTTAAAACAATATCCAGACCTAGCGTCCCTAATTTTCATTGAATGAAACTGTAACCACATATACAATTCTAATTTTGTAAGATCAGTATATGATAGAGATAGCTGTAGAGTAAAATTAGAATCCCAGTGGATTTGAAAAAATTAAAGAAATGTTTTAAGCGACTGCTGGTATTTGAATTTAAACCGAACTAAAATTCTATTTTTTCATATTTTAATCAAATATTTAAATTTCACAGTAATTAACCAAGCTACCAAATAACCTAGCATTTTGTAAGATCAATATATAAATGAGATAGCTGCAGTGTTTTATCAAAATCCAAGTAGATTTGAAATAGCTAAAGAAATTTTGCCGGTGACTATTCAAATTGTAACCAAACTGTTAATTCTACCTTTTTACCTTTTAATTAAATTTTAAGATTTGCCAGCAATTGACCAAGCTAAAAAGTAACAAAGCATTTTGTGAGATCAATATATAATTGAGATAGCTGTAGTGTTTTATCAGAATCAAAGTTGAATTGAAAAGTTAAAGAAAATTTTAAAGGTGACTATCTGAATTTTGTCCAAACTGAAAATTTTAGCTTTTTATTACTATTAAATTTCAGAGCAATAAACCAAACCAACAGATAACCTGGCATGTTATATATAATTGAGATAGCTGTAGTGCTTTAATAAAATCCATTTATTTAAACAAAAGGCTTTCAAGGCCCTGAATCGCTGACCTGTAATTTTTGCTAAAATCTTTCATCAATGATTATTTTGCTCTTCAATATATATTAATGAGTGGCTTAAAATGCCATTTACATGGTTTTTGTAACTATATATAACCTGTCATATTTTCCTAAACCCCAAAACTAATGTTCCATATAGCCATGGTGGCTATGTTTCTTGACATACAAGAGAATAAAATACAAAATTTATACTACCGGTAGATACTCTGAAATTCATTCAGCCCAAGTTTGACATGCTTTGTAAATATTCTATTGTCATAAATTGTTATGAGAGAAGACCATATAAGTTTGATTAACTAGTGTCTCATCCCTTTTGCATATTTAAGCAAATAAAATATGTTTTTACTAATTGATTCAGTAGCTTCAAAGAAGATTTTTAAAGCAAGACAAGCAAACTAGATGAAAAAATTGTGAATTATTGTCTTTAAAGGGCTATCACACCTTAAGGAATCAATTGACAGTATTGTAGATTTTATGTCGCTGAACAATTTTGCTGTTTACAGTTTATCTTTATCTTCAATAATATTCAAGCATACACGAGCAAAATAGAAAAAAAACATGACCTGGACCTTTCCCTTGACCTTTTTTTATATTTTGATTGACCCAGGACTTCAAATCAGAAGACTCTATGTATCTATCACTTAAAACTAATGAGTTTCTATTACATTTCTCTTATGTCAAATACATAAGGGGAAATAACTCTTGTATGGAATGTTCAGATCCCTTCGATCCAAATAATTCTTGACCTTGACCTTTTTCATACTTCTATGGACCCAGGACCGCAAATCAGAAGACCCTATGTATCTATCACATAAGACTAATGAGTTTCTATTACATTTCTCTCATATCAAATACATAAGGAAAAAACAATAAAAAGACGATTGTTAAGAGAACAATTGAAGGTCTTTCCACCAGTTAAGGTCTATTTTGAAATAAAATTTGGTTTAAAATGTCACTTCAAGCGTCAAATGGTGGCTTATTGTACGTTCATTCCAGATATATATGGTTTCTATACAATTTTTTTATATAAGGGAGATAATTTGTGACATCCGGTTTGAAAAATGATACTTCCAGTATTATTTGATAGTTTACTTGAAACTGATTCCAAATATATGCTTCTATACACTTTTACATTAAATATGTACAAAAAATAGCTACTTCCGGTTTACACAAGGTCACTTCCGGTTGGCTTTCCACTGTTAAATAATATTGCAAAAGTCACATGACTTTATCATGTATATATATGAGGTAAAAGCAAAGGTAAAGATCTAGAACATCAAATTTTCTATGACCTTCAGCATTTTTCAAGGTCATAAATGAAAGACCTCAAATCAAAAGACCCTAGGTCTTATTTATATATGGTTAATGAGTTATATCTCCATAAACAATATTTTAAATATAAGGAGGGGGAGAAAATTCCAATTTAATGTTAGCGTACACTTTCAACCAAAATGTATGTGTTACGACAGGGGTGTGTTAGGAAAACTAATTTGTCGATATCTTATACAATTTTTGAAAAAGTGAAAATAAGCCAAAATAAAAATTTATTATATGACCATGACCTTTACCTTGACCTTATTTTCTTTCTTTTTTTGTACCAAGGACCTCAATTCAAAAGACCCATCAGTCTCTATCACTTATGGTTTACCAGTTTCACATGCATATCACTTATATCAAATACATAAGGGAAATAACTCTCATACGGAATCTTTATACCGCCTAGATCAAAATGATTCAAAACATCAAGAGGAATATAACGAGCAATTTTGTAATTTAAATTTGTCGTAATCTTTTATGGTTGCTTAGTAGTACACACAAGAAAAACAGTGTTCGGGAGATCACTCCTACAAAATAAAGTAATTACTTACTCTTTTCTTCCACATTTCCAACACTTTGAAGCTTTTGAGTTGTCTGTTCTTTGACAATGTGCTCATCACACCCTTTAAAAAGAAATAAAAGAAACCATATTCATCCTGTTATAAGCCTTGTTTTGTACAAATAGCTAATGTCCAAATAAATTTTGCTTTATTTGTATAGCATGCAAATTATTATATTTTTTTCTTCTATTGTTGCTGTTATAATCATGAATACCATGTCTACTGTAATTATAAAACTACAAATCTTGATGTATATGCCTTGTTAAAAAACCAACTTTTGAACTATTTAAATATTTTGATACTAACACTAACAGGTGGTAAACATGGTAAAGTTTTGAAAGAAATAAGGTTGTATATGTAATTCTTATTTTATGCATATATGTTGTATGCAGTATGCTATATATGTATTCAGCATATACATGTGGTTTTTCCGTAATTAATCATTAGACCATGTGTTCTGGACTTCAAGTAAAACCCTACTTATCAGATTAGTATGCAAATCATACATGAAGACTCATCGACACAGTTCTAGGACTAATCTTTTATCAACTGAACTGTATATGGTTCTTGACAACTATGTAAACAAAATGCTGCTATCAATGACCGTTTTTATTTTATAAAGAAAATCAGTTTGACTCAGGAAACCAGCCTTATTATCTGGAAAACAATAAATAGACAAAACAAACCTGTTTATTCCCCACCACTAGGGGCATTCAGTGTTACCATTGTATGTCTGTACATCCCAAAATTGGTTTGCTTGACAAAATGTTATAAAACTTCTACACAATGCTTATAACTATAAATCAAAGATCAAGCTTGAATTTGGGTGGCATCAGTTTACAGTTCTATAGTTATTTCCTCTTGTAACTTTGTATGCAAGCAGGGGCATCACCTGAGTACATTCATCATTCTCCATTCATTATAAATAACTTGAATGAAAATGGGCATCAGCAATGTGTCAAAGCGACAACAACCCATCCAAAGAGCAGAAATGTATTTACATAATCCCATGAAGAAAAAAATTGTTTGAACAGATGCAGTTTGGAGTAAGTGGGGTCTCATTACTCTCATTACACACATACACAGTGAACAGGTGAAACTAATCAATTTCTGAAGGTTTGGATAAAATGAAATGAACATGTATGTTTATATGGTTATGAGAAATAATTGTTCTCAATTATTTGCACTCATTTTGTCACTATTTGCAATGTGCAACATCAAAATCATAATTTCGGAAAGATAATTTCTATGACAGGGCACCAAAGGAGCAAAAACTTTTAAAATAGCTGAAATGCATTAAAAGGTCGCCAGACATTCGCAAAGTCCAGTAAAAATCGGTTTGATCAAGTTAAATGATATGCAACACTGGACAAAATGACCAGTAAAATTTATAAGTGTAAATGTCCTGTAAAAAGAATCTGGTTCAGTTAATATCCATTTGATTTCTTAAAGCCTTGTAAACGACTCTGGTATGGAATATTGTCAGATGTGTATCTACCCATGAGTGCTTTGCATATAAAAACAGATGTGCTCACCTTTTTTTCAATTCACTTTCATCTGTGTGGCAGATCTGAGGCTGATAATTTTTCTAATACTTTCCAGTACATGTTGATCTAATTAAAAACAAAACCATTACATATGATGATTACAATATTGTTAAATTTCAGATGCAACGCTAATGCATTAGAAAGAACTTGGATCATGGCAAAAAAACATATCACAAACCAAAATGCAGAGGTAAACATTGGAATTTTCTCCTTAAAATATGTGTGGCTCAGGAATATAAATCCTAAGCAAGGAATGTCACATTAAAACCATATCTTAGACATTAATAACATGTATAACTGATCAATAAAATGCAAAATAAGAATAAAATCAATCCATTGATGATGGCTAAGCCAGTTACATACTGAAGCATTGCAGTATATTCCACTCAAAATTGATACCATGTAAGGTAAAAGAAAACCCACAAAATTTAATATGAAAATATAATGTACATTGTTGTATTGCATCAAACCTCATAATCCATACTCAACCAACTCACATATTTTAAGCAATGATGGGGCAAGAATATTTTATGTAAATATCTGGTCATGAATGAAAACAAAGTGCTTGTAAGCACTGAATGGTAGATTGCTTTAATTTATCATAGGAAGTAAAATAATTTAATTATTGCATTGGTTGTAGTTGATTTAACAGCAATTGTAGACAATGAAAGATAACTCCAAAGGACTAGGGGCTATAAGGGCCATTTTTGGCCCCACCCCCAAATTTCATTTAATTTGCCATGCTGTAACTCTAAACCCTAGACCTTCTAAAAATGATTGCATTTTAGGTCTATCTCTTATATTTTGTTGCCTAGCAACCAACATAATGGCGGAGTTAAAAATGCTTAATATACAGCTTAAATCTATCTATATTTGAAATTAAATCTGTTTATCATGAAGTAAACTTTACACTTATACACTGTTTTAATATAACATAATGAAATGCACATTTCTTGCCAAATTCACTGTTGATTCCCCCTAGCAACAAATATTTGTCCATAGCAACGGCAATTGGTTTTCTATTTTACAAGACTTAATTTTAGATATGTTGCAACAAAAAGACAATTCAAGATGCAAATTGTAAAAAATAACAAACTCGAAAGCGTATGTAAAGGGGAAAAAGCAATATTGAAACATTAACAAACAAAACTACACACAACAACAGTAATTCTTCAAGAGAACTTGGTAAGGAAATGCACTTAATTAAAGAGTCCATCTGTGGAGTTAAAAAAAATCTATCTTTGCGTTTACATGTACGGTGAAATTTCTGGTTATTACATTTTTTTCAGGAATTAATGCTTGTGCACCTTATATATTCTTATAATTATACTGGGTATTGCTGATATATACAGATTGTGTATCTAGTGCTAGGTGGGTGTCTCACTTATCAGCGACGAGAAGAATTATATAACGACAAGAAGACTTATTTAGCGTTAAGAAATCTTATTATTACATTGATTGCAATCAATTACATTGATTTCCCAGTGAAATAAAAAAACCGATATAAATTTCACATGTGAAATAAACGTAAAATAAACGTGGTTATTTCACTCCTCTGACGTCATACAACAATAGGCGTTGTCAAGTCGTCGAATACGCCCGATCAAAACAAATTGTGAATGCATTGAAAAAGATATTTTCTACTTTAATTTCATAAAAAGCAACTGTCAATGTAATAAAGAATAACTAATCAAAGAATTTAAATGTCGATAATATTCACTTCGTGACCAACAACACTGATAATTAACTTATGCGCTACGCCCATTCGTGAATTAATGTGTTGTTCGGTCACCTGAAAATTTATCTCTATTTGAATTCTTCGATTAGTTTTTCTATAAATATTGATTATCTAAAATAAATAAATAAAATATAAAATATGCATAAAAGGGTGTTTTAAATATCAGTGTGTTTTCATTAAAGTGCTCATGTCTCGGTGGGGTGGGGTCGGGGGTCTATATAAAAGGTGATAGGACGTGCCACTGGAATAGGCCACCTTTTCAAAATTGAAAATATGTAAATAGTTCGGGAAACTATCAGAAATATATGATAAGGTCAATAAGGTTCCCATAACTTCTTCGTCTATCATCTTTCTTGGTCTTCCGGCTGTTTCTTTATCAAAACTTTTTTCTTTTGACACTTTGGTATTCCACTCTTACATTACACACCACATGAAACCAAAACAATATGGGAAAAGGGTACTTTTTACCTCGCAATATATGAAAAGGTATATATCTTTAAAATCTAAATTATATGAAAATGCTGAGCACAGCGACACCCCTATCAATTAAGTATTGAATAGCCCCGGGTGCCTTAAGTAGAGAATCAATAGGGTTGACATTTCCAAAATTCAGAGCATCTTTTTGTTGGTATCCGGTTCTTTCGTTCCCACATTTTTACGGTATACGTTCGAACCCCACACGTTCGCCTATTGGGTTCGTTCGCACCATCTACATTCGAACTCCATTTTTATTTAAATGCAGGTTATTATATGTACATTTGTATTTTCAGATGTATATATCAAAATATTTATATTTTCATGAACAAAAATTGTTAATTGTTGGATGAAATTAATTCTAGGTGATTAGGTGATTAATTTTTGAATGTTAATTATCTATGATTACTATAAATTGTATTTGCAAACCTTATTTGGTATTATTGTAATATATTTGAAATCATGATAGCTGTTATAACTAGTGGTGTAAAGAGAAATACAAGTAGTTATCTTGGTCGGTGTAAGAACAAAGAAAATTTTCAATTGAAAACATGAAAGTTAATTGCTTTAAACAGCTGGACTCCTTATTCTCGTGTGTATTTAGACAAGTATGATATACAACAATGCCAAAAGTGGTAGAGGGTCTGTATGTTGGGTCCTTCATATCTGTATTCTAAATTTTTTCTCTATTCTTTATATAAATATTATTTGTTTTATTGTGGTTGTTGTCACTGTGACTAGTATGATCTTTGCTTGGTATCTTCCGCCTTCACAAATCTTAGAGACGTATGACCTGGTCTTTGATTATCATTACAATATTCATTATTCATTACATCAAAATAGTTCAAAACCAAAACCTGTTTACATTTTTAAAATTTCACTTTAATTTTAAACATGATTTAAGAATTATTGAAAACATAACGTTTAAACGGGTAACCGTTGCAGACGTCTAGGATGCTAACAGATTACAGGCACTTGTTTCTAACCATGGGAAGAACGGCACTTGTTTCTAACCATGGGAAGAACGACTATCCATATATATGGATATATGGATAGTCTACCTTCCCATGGATAGAAACAAGTGCCTTTGGAACAGACCCACGGTGCAAACATGTGCGGTGGGAACGTGAAAGGGAATGAACGTGAATTGAAACAAATATGACTTTTGGTGAAATAACCTGGATCATAAAGGTTTTCCCCCGTCCATTCGTCCGTCCCGAAATTAGTTTTCCGTTTTCTAACTTTACTTAGCCCCTACGAAATGTTCTAAAACTTCCCAATCCTTTCTACCACTAAACACAGATCAAGTCAGAATTTGGGTGGTGTCACTTTCACTGTTCTGGAGTAATGTTCCTTTACAAGTTCCAAAACCGGATTTTGCGGTTTCCGTTCTCTTACTTTACTTTGCCACAAACAAATGTTATGAAACTTGTACTTAATGCTTATTACCCAGAAAGACACATCAAATTGGAATAAGGGTGGTTTCATTTTCAAAATAAATCTCATGTTTCTCACCAATTATGAAAATTTAAGCAAAAAATCTTTTAAATTCGGTATACTTTGTCCCCCAACCCCCTTTTTTCCCACATAAATTATAAATCCGACCCTAATACCAGAGAAGATTGCCCCATTCAAACACCAGATTTTGAATTGAGATTAGCAGAAAAATAAGAAATGTACAGATTGTGTTATATTGCACATGTTGCATGTCTATCTCAAATTTCATATTTCATGAAAAAAACTTTTCCTCAAAGTTATCGTTTACTCCCTTACAATATGTAGGTCATTGCTTTTTGGTTTTTTTAAGTTAAACTAGGTACACTTACGAAAATAATATAAAACGTACATGTTACTGATTCATAAGCAAAAAAGTAAAATTCCTATGGACATAAGAATGTATAAATTAAACTTTGTCAGAGAAACAGGTCTTATTTTGACGGCAAATTTCAGCTTTTTATTGCTCCGCTTGGCTATGAAAAATATATAATAAACTATCGCACCAACCTTGCACCAAAAAGATTTTTTATCTGAAGTTTGATATGTATGAACTTGTCAAAATGTTAAAATTTCTAATTGGTGCAAGCATGGTGCGGTGGTCAAAATGTAGAAAACCATCCCAATTTCTATATTTTTGCTTATTTTCCGCTTATGACGTCATTTGCACATACCATTGTGACGTCATTGAACCTTTTTTTGTCAGATGAAAACAGTTTTTTTTAATCATAGACTCATATTCTAATACTTTATGGAGAAAAATCTGCTCTGTTTGAATTTTTATTATTTTGTAAATCTGGGGCCATTTTAGGCCCTTATAGCCCCTACTCCTTTTTAAAGATGGTGTTAACAATGACATCATTCTATTTGTAGAACAGATATTAGATTCCTGCACCTTGCACAAGTTAAGTAATTTTCTTGACAAGTGTAACATCATTCTGTGCCTTGAATACATGTATCTCAGTATATATCAGTATGTGCCAAACTGTTTTAGGGTTTGTCTGACCGAAAGAGAAATTTGAACTTTTCTACTATATATTCAACCAAAAATCTTAATAGATCTGTCTGACCGAATGATTTTTGTCTGACATTTTGTCGGTCAGACAGAGTTTTGGACACACTGATATATTACATCCATAAAATTCTTGAAATGTTCATGGATAGGATGTATAGAATGTTATGATCATTGCACTATATTTTGTGTATCAAAAAGGCAGTGATAAGCCTTGGAATATTGAGATATCATGTCAGTTCCATAAGGTTTTGATTGCATATCATGCAATCTTTACCTAAAAAACAAGCACTCTTTGAGTATTGCATGGCAAAACATAGTCCCCTACCAGTTAAATACATTGTACTGGAACAAAATTTAACTTGATCTATAACTTGTCATGGTGTAAACTATATAACAAATATCACGCCAAGATCTTCAAGCATTATGAAAAAAGTGTTGAAAACTAATTATTTAAGTGAATTTTGTAGGTCCAAGGACCATTACTCTGCACAAAATCATCAGACTGGAACAAAATTCAAACTTGAACTGTATACCAATTATTAAATAAATATCTTCAAGAATGACCAAAAAAGTGCCGAAAACTGATTATCAGACAGACAGACAGAGTGCAAACTTAAAGTCCCGCTCGACTTGATAGGGGACTAAAAATTGAACTGACATGATTGAGAGAAGTGAATTAATATCTTAATTTTAGATAACCTCCTGCTTTGATGGACTCTGCAGTTGGCCGATCAACCGTTATATCAATTTCTGTATTATCAGGAAATGTCAGTATAAATCTTTCATAATATCTGTAAAATCAAAACTATTTGTTAGGCTAAAATAAATAACATGTGTTTCCTATTACCTCTTTGAAAAAGTAGGGTAGGTATAATGTAGGCATGTATACAGTACTTGTAGTAACACTGGAAATTAGGAATGTGTTAAATAGGAAAACAAATTCTAATTATTTTAAGACCATATAATATATGTTACCATTTACATATTTCAAGAAAATTTTTTTTTAAAAGCTTTACAAGAATTCTGCAGATATAACCATTTGTAGCAAATTTAACAAATTGTACCCGCAATTTTGAAAAAGAGGTGGAAATAATCGATGCCCTTTCTTATATTTCGAATATCTTGTACATTTACCTAGGATTGTGGTGTAGACAAACAAAGGTTATCATTTCAATCAGATGTTGTTATATTTATCAACATACAAATTCTATAGAATGTACAGCATAGGTTAAACATGTTAAAATTGTAGGAAAAATTTTCATACACTGTCTTTGTAAACAAATGAGTAATAGATATATGTTCTTCATGTAGTATACTTTATACTAAAATATGACGAAGTCTAACCTCAAAACCTAGTTGTACGAAAATTTAATTTGATTTGTTCAAATACTAAATCAATCTCAAGGGTTAAGTCTGGCCGTAAAGAAATAAAGTAATCCCTAGAATAAACGTATTTAAACTTTTGGTATTTAGTTGACTTTTGTCTCTCAATGTCAATGACCGTAGAACTACTCCAAATAACCTTATGACGTCATACAACAGTCACTTTTATCCTGCAATTTGAATTAGGTGTCTTATCATACATATGCAGCCCAACAGATATCGCTTGAAAGCTCCGCCCATTGCTGGAATACATTTGTGTATTGCTGTTGACTGAGTGTTGTATGAACTCATGACCTCAGAATGTGTATTGCAGTTGCATTCAAATGATTTATTGCTTAACCTTTATGTGAACTTAAGATTAATTTTATATGTTCCGTTTGTTTTAAGCATTTCTTTACAGCAATAAGCATTCAACCCATTTTCTCATAACAGACAAACATGAACAGCAGGATTTTCTATGACTCAATCATCGATTTCAAAACTTGAATGTGCACATGTGTAACACAAAATCAACCATGTCAATTCTGCATGTCAAGTTCAGTTCATATTCTGAAGCGAGGACAACTCGTACACTTTTGTTTCTAAGCGGAGAATGTTTTGTTATTTGTTTTACTGTTAAAATCAGAGGTTATGTTAGAACAGTCAATTATTCATTTTGAGGGATGTATTATTGTTGACCATTCGAGATTCTCTTTTGAGAACTGTCTTCAGCTGAATCTGTGATTTTAATATTACTATGCAGGCCTTAATGGATTTTAAATCGAAAATAAATGCAAAAATGTGAGTTTTCTGTCATTCAAAGCATTAACAATATGCAGAATTAATTGCAGGTTAAAGACAATAACTATTTAGTGTCTTTAAATATCAGCTGTATTTGTACTTGGCTTGAAACAGGAGTAATCACTGTTTATCATCAGTACAGCGGATATAGGTACTAACCAAGCGGTCGTGATCTATTTTTCTTCTGACACGGTATGAAAATCTTTGTTTTGTTTACATAACATCAATGTGTACTTCAATCTAAACATAATTGTTGTTTTAAGAAATGATTTGGTTGTTAAGGTTGATGATTAGAGAAGTCTCATTATTTTCCAAAACAAGAACACTTACTAAAACATATGCAAATACTTGTTATGCTTGTCAAAGAAGTTGACGTCGTCTCATTTGATACGATTCTATATTCATTGCAACTCTGATAGAAGGCCACTGTGTGTGTGTAAGAAGTATAGTTGTTTCAATAATTGGCATCTTTCATACATATGTTATTTTTCGATATTTTATTCCGAAAAGTAACTTTGTCACAACGGTTGTGTACGGTTTATAGCTGACCACATAAATCCTTCTGTACGGTGCATAGTTAAATGCATGTACGGTATATACATTTGTAGCTTTTCACCCTTCTAAATACCTGGTTATAGCTCGCTTTACACCTCTTTCTTAACCTGATATTTAAAGACACCAAACATTTATTGTATATTTAATCATGTTAATTATGACGTCAAATTTTTTGAATTGCGATATCTAAGTTTATTGGGATCTGTGTGATTTTACATAATGCCTTAATGGCGGACAAATTTGCATACGAGGGTAAATACGTCTATTGTGTGGTTCCAACAGTAAAACCCTCACAAGTGTGTTTTTTTTACATAAAATAGCAGCAACATACGCTATTGTGTGGTTCCAACAGTAAAACCCTCACAAGTGTGGGTTTTTTACATAAATAGCAGCAGCATCATGTCAGAGGAGTGACATTAAATACAGTACCTCACATATTCAGGATGAATGACTGATGTTAAATATAACACTTGTGACAACTCTTTGATAGGATTTGCAAGATATATTTGCCACTGAACGTTGAAGTTACCAACACACGGTTAATCAAAACCCTTATATTGTTATCATGCTAATAGTTAAAATGTATCAGTAGCCTCATTAAGTTCCATTGGCAGTCAAGGATATAACTCTATAGGGTTATTAGAGAAAATAACATACATTTGTTATTGTGGACTAAAAATCAAAGACCTGTGATAACATATGTATGTTACATGTTGCAAAGAGACAATATACATCATTAGTTTTGTTAAAATGTAAACAAATTTTATCTGATATTACTGTTGTCTTTATGTATACTTAACTATAGAAAGATGTAGCAGTTCATATTTTGCTAATCATGCATAGTACACCTATGTTATTACAGAAAAATATGCCTGTAATAACTAAAGGGTGTTATTACAGCTTCTCTTTATCACTCCAAAGCATTTGCTCAGACATACGTCATGTTTAATTACAATACATTTTAATTCATTGTAAGAAATAATGATCAGAGCATGTAATGAGGTTCTCGCAAACTTCCCAGTAATTCCCAAGTGCCTCATATAATAAGTTACATGCCTTTAATAACTAAGCCTTGTTATTACAGCTAAGATTATCATTTAAAAGCCTCGTCTCATTGATTTACCATGGTTAATGATAAATGTATTAATTTAATTCCAAAATTAGTTATCAAGGCTATGCATTTAGTTTCTGCAAAGTTTCAAGAGTTCCCAGAGTCCACTAAAATTTAAAAATGTTGATGATTTATTTTACACAAATAACAAACATATGTTATTACAGATTTAGAAAATTTAAGGATTAAAGAGTAGACAACTCATAAAAATATCTGTAATAACACATGTAAGATATTTTCTGTAATAACCCTATAGAGTTTTTTAGCTTTTATACCTAGCTTATGCTTATATTCTGCTTATTACCATCATGCTTTTTAGTGCTTCATTTTGTGCTGTGTAATTTATTGCATGTGTATTATGTGTTGTATTGTTATAAATGTCTTGTATGTCGGTTAAAAGCTCATTAGAGCTTATGTTGTCTCTGTTTGTATACCTTGCCGACTCTAAATAAAGCTTATTTATTTATTATTATTATATTTATTTATTTATATCCCTGACTGATTGGCATTTACAAAATTTACAAATGTATGTCAAATGCCAAATGTCATTGACAATCACCATAACAAAATAAAGTTAGATAAAGAGCTTCATCGTTTGGTTAGTGACACAATAAAACATTATGAATACAGTAATTTATGATGTAGAGTTGTTGTGTGCTTGTTCTGTGAACTTACGGCACCCTAGGAATATTCTCCATCTTTTGCTGTTTCCAAGTTGGCTGATGACGTGGTGTAGCGAGACAGTAGCAGACGACAGTGACGAAACAGAGATATATAAGTAAATACCACTAAATTGTCATTAAATTTGAAACAAAATGAACAAAAAGTGATAAAATCACCACTATCTCGTTAAAATATTCTGCAAACGACATCTTTGGTCGAATCAAGGGAGCTAAGAAGGAAATGGTTTTCCTTAAAGCTAAACTCAGTCCGAATGCGGACTCAACTATTCCGGATATTATAAATCCTGTAGGTTACAAGGTCGCAATTATTTGTTTACATTTTACCGGCAAGTTTTTACCCCAAGATGGTACTCAGAATAGAATCCTATACGGCTTCTGATTGGATGATACAGGATTGGAATTACATTTAATCGAAAGCTTATCCAATTAGGTTTAAAATTGCAGAAAATCATATTCACATTTTACGAAGTATAGAAAATATCTTCCATTTCTGCACGTCGGAGCCATTAAAAATATGCCTTTTTCATTAAGCGAAAAAAATAGACGATCTTTTTCAACTGCATTTTAAGTCAATTTGAGCCGCATGACCCTATATATTTTTTGGTTGTAATGCAACACTGGCATTTCTAGTAACAGGAACTGCTACCCGTTTTTCCCTAGTTTGTGTAGTCTTCGAGAAAAAAATACGGAACACCAGTGGTACCCTATGGAAAATGCATTACGAATAATTGCGCTCTTGTAACCTATAGAAAATGACATTTTTTTTAATAAGGCTTTGAAAAATATCAAAATAGTCATTTTGCTCGGAAAAATGTGAAACAGTAAGAAATGGGGTCAAATGGACTTTTCATCAACGTGAATTCAAGCTATAGTCTGTTTCCTATTTGTATTTATTTCTATATCTAAATCTAGGGTTGGCTCGAATGTCGACAAAGTTTGAAGAGAATAGAAC
>JAASAO010000398.1:0-66853 GCA_017311375.1 Mytilus coruscus | reverse complement strand
TTTAACTAGTGGCCTATCAAAGGGATCAAGTCTTCAATATAAGGAACCTACTTCCATTGGTCTATACAAACACAAATGCCAACAATAACAACTGTTAGATTTTAATGTGTTTTCTGCATTTATTTCAAATGTTCATCAACAATTTCTTCATCTGTTGTTCAGGCGAAACGTTTTAAGATTTTCCCTCAACGTCGTGTTGTTTTAATAAAGGACGTAACACCACTTCTAATCGTGTGTTAAAATAAACCACACCTACTTACCCCATATCAAATATACGCGGTCTCCACGCGTGATATTCCTAGAAATGTATAGGAGGTAAGATAAAAGTATATACGCATATGCTCATGACCATACACGTATGGTCGAAATACTCATATGGTTCGGAACATCTGTTAACAAAATTTGTTTATATTATTTTTGTTATAGCTAATGAACTATCTGACTTGAATGTTTAGTTTGTCGAACCCGCGCACTATGTTTCCTCAGCCTAATTTTGGTGGAAGTCCAGAAGATTTTGTAAACTTTCACAAGAATCTCTATTTAGACATAAACATAGACATAGGAAACTTTAATTTGATTCGGCATAGCATAACACATACAAACATAAGCTCTGATGAGCTTTTACCGAATATAAAATGTATTCAAAACAAATAAAACAAAGCATCATGTACATATAAAACATACAGCTGAATAAAGCCATGCAACAACCAAAATTTCACATTTCTAGCAATCTTATATAAAATTTATAAATTTATCTATGCAGAACTGTTGGACAAAACCATCAGCAGCTCATGTGGCAAGCGCCTCTGTGGTCACCTGACACCTAAAATTGAAAAGTTTAAAATAAACGCCAGATAACAATTTGAAAGCAATTCATATAAACTAAAAGTTTGAGTAAATAAATAAATAAGGAAAGAAGTATAATAATAAACTAATACACAAAAAGGAGTTGCAGAGCTGACAGTATAATAGCGAAGACTTACGACATCACATGCATGCAGAACATCGGCATTTCGAACTATTCCAAGACTGAATCAAGTTTTAAGTTCAGAAAAACTGTTCCACAGTGTAGGTGCAACATATTTAAACGATTTTTTACCATAAGTAGATGTTTTACCCGGGGAACATCTAACATATTACTATATCTAAAAGAGTGTTTTGTAGATTTAATTTTTAGAAATAGGAACGAGCAATATAATTTAAAATCTTAAACGTTTCTAGAGCCGTAGTTCTAATTCTGACCTTAGCTTTATCCGCTTATCCACAAGTTTTCGACAGAAATCCTTCTATTTCAATTTCTTACTCAAATATTTAAACTAAAAAATACAATACAGAGAATATACATTATAACGCATGGTCGAAAGATCAGGGTTGCGTTCAATATCGTAGCTGATACGTACATGTAAGGCTACGTAGATTTTAACTACTGAACGTAAAGCTAGCCTAGCCGCTAAATACATCTGACTAGATGACCAAAAATTTCATGCTATCTAGAGAATCTAAAATGGCGTCGGAAAGGTTATTACTTGTGACGTCATTTTGATAGGCTATAGCTACGTACATGCATGTAGCATATCGTTCAACATCGATAGTATCTAAGGCATGGCGGCTATTCTAGCTGCTACGATATTAAACGCAGCCCAGTTCAGAAAAGACTTCATTGCATATATCAACTACATGTGGATCTATCATTATTGTGTCTCTTCTGCTTACAATTATTACAATCAAATGTACGTCAGAGACTACTTATCTGTTATAGTTAAATTACAGTGTATCAGTGATTAATATATAGTACATGTATATGCCGACCATCCGATATACGTTTTACCGCAGTGACGTCAAAATTAATTGGATATCATACATTTTCATCATGAAATAGCAGAATAACAAATCAAACAAAGGCAAAAGTACATGTAGTTTTACAAAGCTTAATAGATATAGGAAGATGTGGTGTGAGCCAATGAGACAACTTAAGCCTGTTGATTTTCTTTTGTTGTTTATTATTATACTAATATGAAAATAACACTTTGAAAAATTTCATGCGTAAGAAGCGCATTTTAGATTTACCCTCACCAGGTATGCTCAAACCTAAAGCTAGGGATGTATAACATAGAAAATGTTTTAATTTTGCAAATCAAAACCTCTTAGAAGTTTAATGAATTTATCCTGTCTCATTGACATATCTTTTAAATTATATCTCATTTTATTCACAGGAACACCGACAGACAACACAGCAATAATTGTTTAAAACTAATTCATCAAATAGTCATAATAATTGGACTTAAGTACTTGTGAGTCTAATGATTTATAATTCAATTTTAATTAAATTAATTAAGATAGATCAAATATTTTGATAACTGATACATGTATATCTTTCCCCGCATTCAAGTCTAAACACTGTACATGTTCCCTTTTCTATCATCTATTTCAATAATTAAATGATATTATATTGACTTGCGAAATCAAACATGATCATTAAGTAATGTTAGACTTAGGAAAAACAGATACTATTATAAAAAAAGAGATGGGTATGATCTGAGGGTATGATTGCCATTGAGAAAACTATCCACAAAAGTTAAAATAAAGTGGATGTAAGCAATTATAGGCAACTGTACAGCCATCTAAGCATATTTATACTTTTCTCGACCGGTTAATTATTTTTTTATACCCAATGTGTGGTCCGTACGTTTGATCTAAGTTCTAAGACTTTATTGGTCTCTTTATATTCTGTAAATTCGTTATTGTCACGCCAAGAAAAAAAAGCGACCATGCCATACGATGTCATATTATAAAAAGAACGCATCTTTTGCAGATCTTTGGAAAAGAAAGATTAAATTTTCTTTCATATCATTTACATAATACATAATATAGATAAAGATTCCAGTACCGAATCTCCTCCAATACGATATGTTTCGCTTCTCGCGTTTTAAAATTGAAAATCAAACAGTCTCCAAAATATCGATATCGTATCATTCTCGATTTAGTGCATGTTAGAATCTATACCATACCATAGAATATATATTAAACATATTAGTATTTTACGTCAGTATCGTTCTGAATGTTATTAGCTAAATACAGCATGTATATGTAATACTCAATCGTCAAGGCAAAGTAAGCTGTGCAAATACCGAAGAAAAGATAAAGTGCATAGAAAATGATACATAATTTATAAAAATTTTATTACACTATTTATATTGCTTTCGATTTTGATTTTGTTTTAAAGTACATGTGTTATTTCACTCCTTAATTTGAATTCATAAGTTATCTTAAGTACGGCACACGTGGTTTATTAGTTTGATATCGTACTAAGAAGATTGAAGGACTGAAAAAATATCAGCCTATCTATAAGTACCAGAATTTTACACATTCGAACTTTACTCACTTTGAAATTTTTTTGATCTTTACCATACATTATCATAAATTATATTATCAATATATGTCATTAAATATCTAATAATATTCAGGAAATATCACTAGTAAATCAATAGTACAAATTAAAGTAATTATCTTTCATTGTTCACAGTAATGATTAATGTTTTAGTCAGCAGTTATTAGTTTAGGTAGTAGTAACATGATGTAAGAACACATAGAGTGCATGATATATGTCATACATATCTGATTTTAGTGACCTCATATAGATCTTGGTGTTTGGAACACATATAGGTGATCAAATATATATCATACATGTCTGGTAATAGACGTTATGTTGGGACATTGATAAGTTATTGTTAGGTGATATATATTATAGGTGTTAGGAACACATATAACTATCCGTCATCCAAAACTGAAAGTAGACGATAGTGACCAAAAATTGATTTTGATTTTAGGAAAACATTGATGCGTCTGTCATCCAAAGCCGACAGTGAACGTAAGTGACAAAATTAACATATAGATCGGAGAAGTTAAGGCAGTGGTAACTTAATGTAACTAAAGGAACACATAGAGGTAAATATATGTCATACATGTCTGATAGTATAGACTTTAATGGACACATTATAGCTCGGGGAAATTTAGGTATGGATAACCTTGATGCAAGGAACACATGGAGGTACATATATTTCCTACATGTACATGTCTAGAGTGTAGACATTAGTGACCACAGATATATCTTGATGGTAGGAACAAATAAAGAGAAATATATAACAATATTGATAATAGACATAAGTGACCACAGATAAAGCTTGATGGATGGAACACATAGATGCAAGCATCATACAAGACTGATAGTAGACGTAAGTGACCACAGATATATATTGATGGTAGGAACACAAAGGGCATACATCATACAGGACTGATAGTAGACGGTAGTGACCACATACACATCTTGATAGTAGGAACATATGCGGCATATGTCATACAAGACTGAAAAATACGTAAGTGGCCACAGATAGATCTTGATGGTAGAAACTCATAGAGGCCGATAGTGACCATGCACATATATTTTGATGGTAGGAACACAAAGAGGCATATGTCTTGCAAGACTGATAGTAGACGTAAGTGACCACAGATAAATCTCGACGGTAGGAACACATAGAGGCATATGTCATACAAGACTGATAGTAGACGTAATTGACCACAGATTTATTTTGATGGAAGGAACACATAGAAACATATGTCATACAAGACTGATAGCAGACGCAAGTGACCACATATATATCTTGATGGTAGGATAACATAGAGATATGCCATACAAGACTGAGAGTACATGTAGTGACCACAGAAAGATCTCGACGGTAGGAACTCATAGAGGCATATGTCATACAAGACTGATACAGACGTAAGAGACCACATATAGATCTTGATGGTAGGAACACATAGTGGCTTATGTCATATAAGACTGATAGTAGACATTAGTGACCACCGATAGATCTTGTTAGTAGGAACACATAGAGGCATATGTCATACAAGACTGATATATAGTAGACGGAAGTGACCACCGATATATCTTGATGGTAGGAACACATAGAGATTTTGACACTTATGGCATGCATGTCTGATAGGTAAACATTATCGGATATCCCTCACATAGATATCGTAAAATATCACTTGCTAGTCACAATGTAAACCTTTTTGGCGATAACCTGTTTATTCTTTTTATATCGGGTCTTTGTTACCTCCTGTAAATAGATTACACTTGACAAAGGTAAGCCTGATAATATAAAATAAGGTGATGTGGTATTATTGCCAATGAGACAATTATCCACTAGAATTCAAATGAACAGGCAATTAAAGAATGTGGCGGGGTGAAACATTTTTGTGACCGCTCAACGCTTCCAATAACCTTGGAGAGTTGTGTAACAGCAGAAAATAAGAACACACTGTAAAAATCAGTTGCAATCGGCTTAGCTTAAAAGATCGATATAAGGGAAAAAAACTAACATAAAAACAACTGACACAAATCACCGATATAAGAGTACTCCCAGTTACTGAAAGCTAATTAAAAGCGAATTACAACTAATAAATAAATCATGTTCTCCCAGGCTAAAGTATCAATTAGTGCACATCCACCGGATTTAGTATAAAGACGTCATCAACAGTCTGAGAAACCTTGTGCAATGCCAAAATATAAGTTAACAGCATCGACGGAAAGTAGGATCATGAGTTCTGTTAATTGTACATATAGAGCAATACAAACTTAATTATGTTTTGATTGTTGAAAAACAAAATCAATGTTAGTACAAACTATATTTTATAAGTATACATTAATGGGTGTTTTTTTGTACATTGATATCGTTAAATATCAGCCACGAGCAACAATGCTAATGTGATTACTTTTTGGCGAGTGACTGCAGCGAACGAGCTAAAATGATTCACATCGTGTCGAGCGGCGGATATTTTATGTTATCTATACGCAGAAAACCCGATTGCTATTTCTGTACAATTTTACCACTCTTCGACAGGTTTACGTTGGAGCTTGATAACTTCACACACATGTGACGTCGCTGATGACTTCTCAGACATTGTGACGTCGCTGATAAGTTCTGCTAATGACCATAGATACAATTTGATCGTAGAATTGTTAGCAGTGTTAACCTGGTAGTGGGAACATCAAGGAAATTGTTATCTAAGTCTGATAGTTGACGATAGCAACTAGAACCATTGTATTGCAAAAGCGGTAGCAATTGTTGCCAAGCATATACTGAATAGAATAGCAGTTACTATATTATAATAGTTTAAATTTCTCTGAAAATATAAAAAAATGTCATAATTATTGCCAACAGTTTCTTATCACTGCAGAATATATTTGTGTAATATTGTTAGAACTTTATTTAGTGTTGACAATATCGAACAAGTCGGCATAAATGATAAATTACAATCGAGATGGAACAGAACATTATAACTCGGGATAAGTACACTTTTAATATTAATCCTGAAATTAAAAAAAATAATATATACTTGAAAAATGATATATAACTTAAGGTCACAAATAGTGCAGGTAAAGATCTGTTACTTATTTTAATATTCTTTCTATGTCTCCAATTCTCATTACCTGTCATGTTTTTGTTTTGAATTTAGTTGTATCTGCTTTGATTTATAACGACATGACGGAAACAAGATTGAGAGGTGACAACACATATGCATGTGGTTTTGTTGTTTTATACTTTTGAGAGAAAAAAGATAGTGACAAATGATGCACGTGATTGTTACCGTTTTATTATTTACACTACATCAAATTCACAAGTAAAGGGGAATTATGTCTTTACCGATGGATAGAAACTAATGTACTAATGTATATATAATGCATACATTTTAGAAATTAGTATCATAGCTCTGATTCCTTGTACGGGTTTAGCTATACGTTTTGGTCCTTTGAGACCAAATGACATAGAATCTAACAACTATAGTTCACCGTATGGCCTTCAACATTGAGAAAACCCGTACCGCATATAAAAAGCCATAAAAGGCGCCGAAATGACAAATGTAAAACAATTCAACCGAGAAAACTAACGGCCTGATTTATGTACAAAACAATAAACGAAAAGCAAATATGATATAAAGCTACAAACGACAACCACTGAATCACAGGCTCATGACTTGGCACAGGCACACATAGTGTGGCGGGATTAAAAATGTTTGCTGTCGCCAAACACTCTCCTAACCTGGGACACTGGTGTAACAGTACAACATAAGAACAAAGTTAACTATAAAAATCAGTTGAAAAGGACTTATCTCATCAGATCGACACAAAGCACATAAAAACTCTAACAAAAACACAAAAGACACAAAGTACAGATCTGAGAATACTTACAGTTACTGACAGCTAGTTCAAATCCATTAACAACAGTTACTAATAAAAATCATGTGTCTAAGACTAAAATATCAATCAATACACATCCAGCATCCAATGAATTTAGTGTAAAGACGTCATTAACAGTCAGAGAAAACATGACCTTGTACAATGTCAAATATATGTATCGACATATTGTAGAACCATGACTGTATATATTGTGTATGATAATAATATTTAGTTTGGTTTGATTTACTGATAAAAAATCAATAATTATTACATATACTGATAAAAACAATATTCAAAGATCTAATCACATTGTTAAATTGGTAACCTTTTAGAATAAGTTTATTCGAAGGATCGACACGTTTGCCCTTATCGTATCTAAATTTGCGGGCTCGTTTAACAACATCACCGTATAAATTAGGATGTACTATCCCGTTTGTAATAAGTCTTCTACAAGACTGGAATATATATGAATGTCTATAAGTCTATAAAATGAACACGTATTTAAAAATAACTATTCTGTCAAAACTTTCTTTAAAACGACACTTACAATAAAAGATGGCCAAATTTTCTGAACACTACGAAGGTTACAAAAGAAAACGGGAATACGTAAATGTATACATACAACTTTAAGTCATTATAGAAGATCGATTTATTTCAAAAGAAAAAAATATTGACATGGTGTTAATTTTTATTTTCTTTAGTAAATTTTGAGTAAATGAGAATATTACTATATTTTGTAAATGGAACCAAGTATATTTTATGAAGATTGAAAAGCAGTTATCGTCGATTGCTTTAACGTCCTGTGGCAAATAATACTTCATTTTAAGGAGAATGATAACTTGTGAATGAGTTATAAACATAGTATTCCCCTACTCTGTACTAGACCCATATGCTGATTTTAACGTGCTATTTCACAAGGTAGCGGTTAGCAGGTAGACATATCACACAATCTACGACATAATGTTAAAACTCCGAATCGTCCCATCTATATTCTATCTCCTAAATACCGCGTGCATCGCGGAGAAACATCAAAAAACTAATTTTGAAGTCCGCACATAGAATACAAGACCTTGTGCATTCGTGGTCAGCATGCTATCACAAAACCTCCGAGAAGGTCCAGTTTTCTTAAATCTGAAGATCTATAACTTTTTTAGTGTGATGTTATATTTGTTTGCATTTGGTTATTGTTGTTAATGTAAGGTAACTGAAATAAAGGCTTTAATTGACTTGAAGTTTTATTTAAGTTCATTTATGTAAAGAAAAAACATATATCTTTTTGCCCTGAAAATGTATCAGAAGCAAAGAATCTCAGCTTTACATAATTATAACCATCGTGGGATTAAATAATGTATATGTATCCTTTATATTTCTTTTACGTTGTCATTCTTTTAACCAAAGAAATGAAATAATTGGTCCCCTTGACGTATACATTCTTGTATATCCATGTGAGTATTTTGACACCAATCATTATTATATCTCCGTGCGCTTTGTACGCAACACATTGAGGTAGCCTCAAATAAACCTGTATATAATATTACAATGTTAGAAATGACCATTCTTGAAATGACCTAATAAAGTTAAAAGCATGCGAAGTTTTGCGTGGTTCGTGTTTGTTCTAGCTAGTTTTAACTATGGTTGATGTCTTGCTGATGTCGGTTCTTCTCCGTTATGGTAACATATTGGAGTTAATGAAGTTGGTGTTGGTATACGGATTGACAGGTGTAGTTTAATTTTGAAGTAATCAGGTATTGTTTTCTGTTCAGATTTTTTGTTGACAATTTTGCTTATGTTGATAGCATCCTAACCATTCTTAACGATTTCTACTTTACTAAAATACGATATTTATCCACTCGAGACAGTTAAATTTTCAAATTTAAAACGCGAGGCTTGCCCGAGCGTTTTAAATATTTAAAATTTAACTGTCGAGAGGATAAATATCGTATTACGAGATTTGGTGGTGGAATCTGTTTCTCTAATGATTTTCAAACAATATGCAGGCAAACTTATTCCTTCTTTTCGAATGATCTGCAAAAGATGTGTTCTTTCTATGTGACGTCATCAGGCATGGTCGCCTTTTTCATGCCGTCACAATAGGAAATTCAGAGGAAAGTAAGAAAATATGACGTCATAATCGGATTTTAACCAATGATGAACTGAGATCAAACGAACCACACGTTGATTAAATTTTTTTATACAATGGGTGCAGAAAGGGATAAATTCACGAAGAATTAGAAATATAGATTCTACCACTGCATCGAGTGTGATACGATATTTATCCACTCGAGACAGTTAAATTTTCAAATTTAAAACGCGAGGCTCGCCGAGCGTTTTAAATATTTAAAATTTAACTGTCGAGAGTGGATAAATATCGTATTACACGAGATTTGGTGGTGGAATCTGTTTCTCTTATGATTTTCAAACAATATGCAGGCAAACTTATTCCTTCTTTTTGAATGATCTGCAAAAAGATGTGTTCTTTCTATGTGACGTCATCAGGCATGGTCGCCTTTTTTCATGCCGTCACAATAGGAAATTCAGAGGAAAGCAAGAAAATTCGACGTCATAATCGGATTTTAACCAATGAAGAACTGAGATCAAACGAACCACACGTTGATTAAATTTTTTTATACAATGGGTGCAGAAAGGGATAAATTGACGAAGAATTAGAGAAAGGTATTTATACGTCAGTCGCTTTTAAGGTCATGTTGGACATAAAGTTCCGTACGTATTCAGGTATTTATACGTCAGTCGCTTTTAAGGTCACGTTGGACATAAAGTTCCGCACGTATTCAGGTATTTATACGTCAGTCGCTTTTAAGGTCACGTTGGACATAAAGTTCCGCACGTATTCAGGTATTTATACGTCATTCGCTTTTAAGGTCACGTTGGGCATAAAGTTCCGCACGTATTCAGGCATTTATACGTCATTCGCTTTTAAGGTCACGTTGGACATAAAGTTCCGCACGTATTCAGGTATTTATACGTCAGTCGCTTTTAAGGTCACGTTGGACATAAAGCTCCGCTTGTATTCAGGTATTTATACGTCATTCGCTTTTAAGATTATGGGTTTGAGCGTTCCTGATGATGGTAAATCTAGGAAAGCGCTTCGGACAATTTAAACTATGAATTTGTATCATTGTTTTTCAAGATTGTATGCAGCAAAACATAGATTTGCCTCTAGCATCACTGAGGAGAGATTAATTGTCGAAATGCTCATTTTTTGCAGTATAATTTGTACCATTAATGTTATTAATTAAACCACTTAATTGACAGTATCTTGCCACAGCTTACAATTCTAATTTTTCTTCACATGTATTATAACGGTAACCGCAGAATATATCAACCACAGCACACTACACTAAAAGCTAGGGACACCGTGGAATTCACAGGTGGTACGGCATCAGATAATTTAAATTGCGAACACCGTGAGATAAACAAAATTTATGATGAGTCCGGAAGACGCCCAATATGGTAGTTCAATATGTCTGCAGATAAAAACCATATTAAAACCATTTTATGATGCAGCGATATATGCCTTTTATTTTTAACCCGGAAATATAAACTGGAACCGTCCATACGTTACTATTTTCCAAGGGGTTAAACGTCATTTAATTAACACAATCTGAACTGTTAGTGCAGTATCAAAATCCAATAAGAGATCTTTTAATGAATAAAACATATAAATATATATTGGTATGGAGGCAGGGTTTAAACTATCACTAGAGCCACAAATATGGCGACTATCTGCTTCAGATTTCAACCTATAAAAGTAAAACCTGCTTTATTCTCATGACTAAATGACAGATTAAACAATTCATGTATAGAAATTTTTTAAAGATATACAGTGTAAATTTAATAAACGTACCTCAGATTAATCAACTTTCCTACAGGATAAAATTGTATCTTTGTGTTTTGGGCGCTTGTCTAACCCATGCTTACTGTGTGGGCGCATTGCATTTGCGCCAATTTTTACAAAATCCAATCTTTCATTTGCGCCACAAGGTTATATTTCATTTGCGCCAAAAAATAAAAACTACATTTGCGCCATTTTACAGGTAACATATAACGGAAAAGTTTAAAATATTCATTGCTACATCGTGACTAAGATTTTTTTTAAGTATTCTTCCTGTGTAACTAAGTAAGTTCATACTGTCTCATTTTTTAATACAAAACTGAGAGTCACTTAGGTTTAAAATTATATAGTGTTCACATGTTTGGGGTCTCAAGATGGACATAGTCAATTCTGAGACAAACAGGCCGTTAGTTTTCTCAGCATTAGATTGTGTCATATTTTTCATGTTGGGGCCGTTTATAGCCGACCATACGGAATGGGTTTTTGGAGGCCGTACGGTTGTCTATGACGGCTTTCATCCACTTCATTTGGACTTTGGTGGATAGTTGTCTCATTGGCAATCATACCACATCTCCTTATTTGTTTGTAGAGGAAATAAGTCTGTTTTTTTTATGACAACACATATAGGTTATCCAGTGTAAATGAGTACATCCGAGCTATTTAAGACCTCGGGACTTAATTTCATGATTTTTTTTAATGTAAATCAACGGGACTAATACATAAACCTGATGCATAATTTAAAAGTACACCAATAAGTAATTAGCATAATTGACTTCTTTTCTTTTTTACAAAAATGAAATTAGTTAAATTATGGTTATTGCGATTTAACAGAACTCAATATCATTTAAAAGACATAACTACACCGTAAATAAAATATGCTGAATGTTGATTGGTTTATAGCCAGTGTATTGTTCATGTATTTTCCTTTATCTAAATAAATGAGTATCGTTCATGTTTCACCGCCGCTGTGGTATATGCACAAGGAAACGCATTTTCTACCTTCTCTGCCGTGGTACATGTATTTGCCAAAACAAATAGCTGTATGGCTGTTTTACCCTTCACATGGTCGCTTTATCATTTGTGCGTTTTATAAAATGTATATAAACTAATCATAGATACCAGATTAAAATTGTGAACGCCAGACGCGTGTTTCGTCTACAAAAGACTCATCAGTGACGCTCGAATAAAACAAATGTAAACGCATCTGTTATGTTAACCCTTTGATAGCCAAAGAATAATGGAATTAAATCGAATTAACCATAATGATTGCTATTGATATTCGCTGTAATTAAACAGAGATATCATGCTCAGGAGAGGTATTTTCGAAAAATACCATTCTTGAGAAGGAATTTATCTGCCTGGGAGCTCAGTAAAGTTAACATTATCTTGATTGGAAAACATCTCTACTGAACATGATTTATAAGTTCAACAGTAAAGACAAATTTTGATCAAAACAAAACAGATAAAACCGTTTGATTGATTATTTCATTTCAGGCAATTAATGAAAAACAGGTGATACTTATACAATGATATTAAAATAATATACATACAGGTGGTCTTGCCAATAAAATGATCATTTGCTTTATATGCTGATTCACTATGAAAAACAAATTATAGCTACAAGTTATAGTTAGACACTGAAACAATTGTGTTGTTTAAACAGGCAGATAGCAAGATATTTTTTGTAAGGTTTTCTTTGTTTTACTATGAAATTATTATAACAAGACAAAACTATATGGTAATTTTAGTCACAATAGTGATTATACGCATTTCGAAAATAATCTCTTCACTGATGTAGAGAACGAAATGTTTCGAAATTCGAAAATAAATCAGAAATAGGTATTTTAAACTATATTTATTTTAAGTACATGCCATCCAAAATAAAACAAATATGATTTAATTTAACACGAGGAAAGCTTTATTGTGTTCTGTGTGACTCTTGTACAAAAAGGAGATGTGGTATGATTGCAAAAGAGACAATTATCCACCAGAGACCAAATGATGTTAATGAGAGCAACTATAGTTCAACAATGAGCAAAACCCATGATACCGTACAGTAAACTATAAAAGGCCGCGGCATAAAAGATGTGAAAAAAACAAGCATGTTTTTAACAATCAAAATAACATAAGGGACATACTATTAATATTAAATGTCATGATAGATTCGTATTGCACCAAAAAGACACAAAAGACCGAGCGTTTAGACTTTATAAAAAATTAAAATTTTAAACCTATATATCTTCAGTTTAATCAAAGCTTTGTTTAAAGACAGCAACGCCACACGCAACACAACCAGACGCACATGACAGATTAGAATTCTGCATTGACTTAAAGCAAAATGGTGATGGCAAATTCATGATGATTTATTTTATGATGCCTAATCACTTGATAAAACTTGTCAACGTATTTTATAGGAGCAACACGACGGTGGTCGCAAGTAGAATAGGATCTGTTTACCCTTCCGGAGCAACGAGATCACCCCCGGTTTTTGTGGGGTTCGTGTTGCTCAGTCTTTAGTTTTCTATGTTGATTTGTATACTGTTGTTTGTCTTTTGGTCCTTTTCTTCTTTTTTTTGCCATGGCGTTGTCAGATTATTTTCGACTAATGAGTTTGTATGTCCCTTTGGTATCTTTCGCTTCCTTTTATGACAAGAGAGGGGTTCAATCGTCAGAGGTATAACATTTCTTTTGTTTCTTTCAGAATCATATTTAAAAATGTTGTTTTTTCTATTTATCAGTAATACATAAAAATAAGCCTCGAAATTCAGATTGACAAAAAAAAAAAAAAGAAATTATAAAGGAGCAGAATATTGTATAATACTAGTACTATACACTGTATATCTGAGAAAACGGATATTGCAATTAATTTGAAACCGAGTATTCGGCTACCAATTTCAACCATTTGTTTTCTTATATGATACATTGTATATTGCATTGATTCAGTCTTGTTCCTGTATTTCTACAACAAAGTTCACTGATTTATACTTTTGTACAAATGGAAACGTTGGAAACTTTGATTTCATAGTGGTTGAATCGGTATCAGCTGGTGAAAAATAAAGGTTACGTAATGCAATAAAGGAAAACTTTTGACTGAAGATGCGGTCTTGATTTTTGTTAGTTTGGGATTTTAATGAACAATTATAAAATCCCATGTTTTTAAAATTCAAATTGCAAAAAAACTTTATAGTCTAAAGTTTTAAAACTTGGTATTTAATTAATTCCATGTTATTCTGCAAATTTCGGTTATTTACATGACACCGTATCTTTCAGAATACGACGCAAATGAGTATTTTGCAAATTTAAAGTGTTCAGTGTTAATAATTTACTATTATACACCTATTGACTGGTTATGAGGGTAATAACAAGTTTGTTGTCCCTGAGATACCAACTATTCCTCGAGGCGAAGCTATTACCTTCATAACCAGTCATTATATTAAGGTGGCTCACCCCAATAAGGACCCCGTAGAATTTTTATTTTCACATATTTTGTAGATTTTTTTATGCTGAATCCAAAAATGCAAAGAAAAAATGGGGTCACCAGGCTCGTTTTCCCCTCAAATGGAAGCGAAATGTGCGATTTTGACCCTATTTCCAAACCTTTCCACCCGTTCAACAATAACGACTACATCAAATTCAAAGACTTTTAGAACCATGTCAGTATGATTATTATGTGAAAAAACAATTAAATTTGAAATGTAAACGTTCCCCTTGCTTGTTTTAGACTTAAAAATCTTTTATTTTCAGATTTATGTCTAAATTTGGCATTTTAATTTCAGTTTAAGGCGTAAAATATTGGTTAAATCGATTTTCGTAAAATTTCCCGGTAGATTTTTTAAAAACGGATATGTCAAAGCTATGAACTTTTGAAGCAATTTAAGGTAAAATAAAATGGGGTCACCAGGCTTTTAAAAAGTTACGAGCTTTTGTTTAACCCTCTACCCCATGAGGTCTGATTTCAATGCACTCCATTAATTACTTATTGTGAATTTTTATTGATGTCTTTAAATAAAATAATGTTTGTAATTATATCAATGGACGATAGCTGAATATAAATGTGATTTACATTTTACTGTTTGTTATAAAAAGCGAAGTTTTGATTAATTTGGTGAAATCACGGTAATTTTGTCTGGCGCGAGTTGCTTCCCTCTAATTTGGCGCCAAAATCCGACAACAGAAATTTCAGGGTCGCCATTGCTGAGCAGCATACTACACTGATAAATACGACCATGTGCATGAATAACAGACATAGTGGCGAATAGACAACGATGAAGGTATAGTTATTACACAAGAAAACATAGATTTTAATATATTAGACAGCCAAATGTTATCAGTATCACGAAAATACAAAGTGGGGGTTATCTCAAAATACTCGCTACTGTAGAAAATCACTGCGGCTGAAACCTTGCATGGGCTAAAATTCTGTTTTATGTATAATCGTTATGGCTGGTATCTTATTAATGTGTTTACTTGACCCTTAACCTGTTAACTGGCAAGTTGTGAACATGTATAGCCTGTTCTGAAAAATATCCGTGTCAAACAGTCACAGAGGGAGCGTCTTTTACCACAGAACACCACAGAATACCACAGAACACCACAGAACACCCAAAATTTACCACAGAACTTCAAATATTAATACTTCAGACATTATTATCGTGTTATTGTTCATTCTTTTTTGTAATTTGACATTTATTATTCAAATAAATTCAATTTTTCTATTTAGGGTCGACTCGCTATCGCTACGTCCCCAACTGAATGGCCAATAATTGGGATCAAATCAAAACCCTAGCTATTAAAACCATAATATACAAAGATTATTTATATTTGTGACATTTATATTTTAAATATATTTTAATCTTTTTTGAAAATGTTTAGGTGCATTACGTAATTATTCGTTAAATTTATTTTGTTTATCAGTTTTTTTTGGTCACTTTTTTTTTATTAATTTTATGTTAAGAGTTGTTACAATAAATAATCAAAATGGTTAATGTGACATTTAATTAAATTTGTTGTCAACAAATAATTCAACTTTATTAAAGTGATTAAAGTAATTAGTTAAGCTGATATCAAGAGTTGTTTCAAACAAATATTTAAACTTGGCTAATGTTTGTACATCAAAGTTTTCTCTATTAGAGTTATATATAAAACAATCCTGTGTTAAGGGCTACCAAATACTTTCAAAAAGATATCTGAAGTTGTTGTAGGACAGTAATATTTGAGTTAACTAATAACATATTATAAGTGTGTCTTTTTAATTGTCAAAGAGTTCAAGTTCGATGACTGTTTTTTTATTCTTATGTTGTGTGTGTATCTTCTCCAATTATTTGACAATATTTCGGATTTTTAACAAATTTTGTATGCATTTAGAAATCGTTGAACTGAAACTTTATATCGAAAAAACTTGTACATGTATATGTAGCATTTACATATAGATTCTATATTTTTGAGTCCATAATTAATGTTGACCTTAGTAAGTTCACCAACACAATTAAAGTACCAAAATGTAATTAGATTAACCAATTTTGACACTTGTCGTAATCACCAATCAAGCCAATTAACATGTCATTTAAGTTTTCACACCTGAGACATCAAATAAATTTAATTGAATTACCTTATATAATCAGGTGGCAACTAGAATCCAAACAGTGAAGATTTTGTAAATATTCAATTATTAATAATGTATATATTATATTTAATAGAATGTTGATAGCAGTCTTCCTGTTCTAATTATTGTCAAGTCATTTCAAGAATACAATTTTATAATAAAAAAATTCATGATTAAAATGTGAGCCGATGATCACCATTATTTTAGTTGAAAAATTAAAATTATTGTGTTATAGGTTTATTAATTTCACAGAAAAATAGTTACATATGAGAAATATTAACTCTTCCTGCCAATCAAGTCAATATTATTCATAGCGTGATTCGCGCGGTAAAATCCGTCAGGTCAACTTTTTTGTAGAAAATTTTTTACTATAAAGGTTATATTTTCATATAAAATATTCATTAATCTTGCAGATTTCTTAATTTAATGAAAAATGTTAAAAGAAAAAGCGATATTAGCATATTAGCACTTTCTGTCGATCAGATCAATATTATTCGTAGTGTAATATTCGTGGTAAAATCAAATCAGATCAACTTTTTGTAGAAAAACATGTTTTATTTATATAAAGTTTTATTGTAAAATAATATTTTAATAAAATCACAGATTTCTTAATTTCCGAAAAATATTGTAAAACCAAAGAGATTTTACACTTTTATCGATCAGTTCAATATATTCAAAGCGTAGATTGGATCATATTGATCGTGCGGTAAATTTGTTTTGCTCAAAACCATTTTTTTAAATGTTTATTTTAGATTTTCATTATTATAATGCATTTAAGTTTATAGTGTCTCAAAGGTCTCCAAATATAAAAAATATGCCAAATAACAAAAAAGTTATATGGTCATTTTTTATCTCATCCAGTCACTCGTCATGTCATTGGTGTAACCCGAATTAAAGAAATAATGTAATTCTGAATTATTAGATTTGCATTTTAGAAAGTAATTCTAATGTTCTGTGGTATATTTCAGTAGTTTTATTGAAATGTGTGTAGTTCTGTGGTATATTTTGAGTGTTCTATGGTATTCTGTGGTGTTCTGTGGTATTCTGTGGTATTCTGCGGTGTTCTGTGGTAAAAGACGCTCCGGTCACAGAGGAGGAATGATTTTCAGCATCTGCGCTACCGTTAGCGTCAAATGAGTCTTGATTTTATATCGTCATTCGTAAAATCTAATTTCGTAGTCACGTTAGGGTCAAATGGAGTAAAATATTTATCGTTAACGTCTATAATGACTAGTAAAATGGGGTAACTTCCCTCGGACAGGGATTCATGATTCCCACTCCCTATCCCCAACTCCCATTTCTCTTCCCTTTTACTCTAAAATTTTCTCCACTAACTTCTACTTCCATCCCCCTTGCTCCCAGACAAAAAAAAATGCAAAAATATATTTCCCAGATTATTCATCCCCCCCTCTTTTCGAATTCTTGTCCTTTCACCCAAAATCATGTTCACTCCAATTCACGTTCATCCCTTTTACATTCCCACCCTGAGTCTGTTTGTACCCTTCCTTTAATCTAAATCATGCTTTTGTTAGTATAGTTCTATAACAATAAAATAAAGATATATTAAGTTTATTTTTATTGTTTAAAAATAAAGTGACTCACACGAGATCAAAGGGTTTTTCTATTTATAATCTTCATAAGATTTACTTCTACCAAATAAGTTACTTTTATTTTCACTTCAGATCAGGCTAACTAACGGACCTGCACATGATACCCCCTTTTCTCGCTTCCTGATCCCTCATTCCCATGTTCCCTTACCCATGTCCACCCACTCAAGGGGTTTGATTGTTTCGTTTGTTTTCTTCAGAATTTAAATGGCCTAATTTGTAAAGTATAACCACTACAGTAAGAGGCAATACATTTTATTGATGGATTCGTCTTGATTACAATTTGTTTACAATTAACCCCCATTGCTCTTTGGTATAAAAAATTTCATAACGTCAAGTATCAAGTTTAAATATACACGTAGGGCTTATCTTGTTTACCAAATAACACATACATTTGATTTGCAAAATTCATTATTGTTTTGTGCTTAGTATTTTTAGCTCACCTGGCCCAAAGGGCCAAGTGAGCTTTTCTCATCACTTGGCGTCCGTCGTCCGTTAACTTTTACAAAAATCTTCTCCTCTGAAACTACTTGGCCAAATTTAACCAAACTTGGCCACAATCATCATTAGGGTATCTAGTTTAAAAATTGTGTCCGGTGACCCGGCCAACCAACCAAGATGGCCACCATGGCTAAAAATAGAACATAGGGGTAAAATGTAGATTTTGGCTTATATCTCTGAAACCAAAGCATTTAGAGCAAATCTGACATGGGGTAAAATTGTTGATCAAGTCAAGATTTATCTGCCCTGAAATTTTCAGATGAATCGGACAATGGGTTGTTGGGTTGCTGCCCCTGAATTAGTAATTTTAAGGATTTTTTTCCGTTTTTGGTTATTATCTTGAAAATTATTACAGATAGAGATAAACTGTAAACAGCAATAATGTTCAGCAAAGTAAGATCTACAAATAAGTCAACATGATCAAAATGGTCAGTTGACCCCTTAAGGAGTTATTGCCCTTTAAAGTAATTTTTACCAATTTTTGTAAATTTTTGTAATCTTTACAAAATCTTCTCCTCTGAAACTACTGGACCAAATTCAACCAAACTTAGCCACAATCATTATTAGGGTATTTAGTTTAAAAATGTGTGCGGTGACCCATCCAACCAACCAAGATGGCTGCCATGGCTAAAAATAGAACATAGGGATAAAATGTAGATTTTGGCTTATAACTCTGAAACCAAAGCATTTAAAGCAAATCTTACAGGGATTAACTTGTTTACAAGTAAATATCTATCTGCCCTCAAATTTTCAGATGAATTGGACAACTGGTTGTTGGGCTGCTGCCCTGAATTTTAATTTTAAGGAAATTTTGCGTTTTGGTTATTATCTTGAAAATTATTACAGATAGAGATAAACTGTAAACAGCAATAATGTTCAGCAAAGTAAGATCTTCAAATAAGTCAACATGACCAAAATGGTCAGTTGACCCCATAAGAGTTATTGCCCTTTATAGTCAATTTTAATAATTTTCATTAATTTGGTAAATTTTGGTAAGTTTTACAAAATGTTTTCCTTTTGTAATCTTCTTTTCTGAAACTGCAGTAGAAAATCAATATAGAAAACAATCTACTAATGTACTGGCAATAAAAATAATTGATAATTCTATAACATGAAAAAAAAACCACATTAATACCTGATGATGGTGTTTCTTTCTTTACATTGAAAATGATGTCACAACTATAATCCCGAACAATAGGTCGAATGTCAGATATGTTTCAGTACTTGGCTTCATTTTCTACAGATTCAAGTGCAAATGATGCTTGAATTCCTACACTAATTTTACAGACTTCATCCCTTTCACAGGTAATGCCTGCCTCATATTACATTTAAAACTTTAATAGAATATCAGAAATTTTGAGAGAAAATTAATCAACCATGCAAGATCTAAAACTTAATTAATATTGTTCAAATTATCAATTAACTATTAAAAAAAAATTCTCATTAAAAAAATATAGTTCTTCATTTTATATTTTATCAGAAATTTAGGGAAAAAAATTGAATTTAATTGTGTCCCTTGTTCTCATTTCCTGGGATAAATCCAATACAAATTAAAGTATTGGTATTGAATTAATATTTAAGAAATATTTCAAACCTTACCATTTTCTTCACAAGAATGAAGACCATATTTTCAGTGTCATGAGTATCAGTCATCATATTTGTTGTACTTTGTTGTTTAAAAGTTGAATACAAAAAGATCAACAAAGCAATTCAAAACCACTTGAATTTTGCAACAACAAATGAGAGTTTTTAACGACCTCAGCTGGCTATACAACCCTTGCACCATCAACTGAATTTTGCAGAAATCATTAATAGGAAAGATTGCCCTTAAATGATAATTTTTTATTACCTTTTGTTTTTTTTGGGGGGTTGCGCAACAACAAAACTTCACAACAAACTTTCTCATCACTTCGCATTTCGTTAGATAAATTTTACAAAATTCTCCCTGAAACTACTGTCAAATTAAACCAAACTTGGTTTAAATCACCACTAGGATATCCAGGGACCACTGTGTATGATGACCCTGCCTGCCAACATGGCACACATGGCTGAAATAAACGCACTTTTTAGTCTTATATCTCTGAAACTAAACGACAGTACAACAGTTGCATTTATCATGCATCAATTGTAAATAAAAATATCAGGTGAGCGACACAGGGTCCTTGGAGCCTCTAGTTAAATACAAAATTTGTGTATCCCATATTCCAAACAAGGTACAAGACACCTCAGCATAATTTGGTTGACGAGGAGTACAAAGTTCATGTAGCTCAGCTGCATTTCAGAATTTTTAGGCAGAGAAATAACTTGTCCCTGGCAGGAAACAGCATGCCCGAAAGTCTGTATTCAACATATAAAAACAAAATCACTATTTACACTTGCTGTGCATGCATGTAATTTTATTTTGTTTGCTCATTATTGTTGCCACAAATTCTTCATTTTCTTACGCCGTAGCGGAGGTGGCATTAAGTTTTACCCTTGTCTGTCTGTACGTACGTCCCAAAATTGGTTTCCGTTCTTTAACTTCAGTTTGCCTCAACCAAATGTTATGAAACTTATACAAAATGCTTATTACCAACAAACACAGATCAAATTTGAATTTTTTTTTTGGTGGTGTCACTTTTACTGTTCTTAGAACTATGCCCCTTTACAAATGGAAAAATTGCTTAATTTTTTGTTTCCGTGCTCTAACTTTAGTTTGCCTCATCCAAATTTTATGAAACTTATACACATTACTTATTACAACAAAACTCAGATCAAGTAAAAAGTTTGGTAGTGTCACTCTTACCGTTCTTTTAATAGTTAGGCCACAATTAAAAATATTTCAGTTTGCCCAAACCCGACCCATGATGACTGGGTGTGGGTAGGTAGGTAGGCAAATTCTTTTTTTTTATCAGAATTTGCATGAAAATATTAAAAACAGTATATCTTTTTTTCCAGTCAAACCTTTGTAGAGACAATCAAAAGCCATGAATTTAAAACCTCTATAAATTAGTCTACTATATACGATTTGTATCCTGAGATGTTTATAACCCTGACAATTGCTAAATGTGTGAAAGGGCTGGAGGATTAATGAAGTGATTTTCAACAGTTACATCAACACGATGTTTGTGTAAAAAAATATCAGCTGATTATGTAATGATTAAATTTGTTTGCAGTTTTTAAATCCTATATCTATTAAAATAGATTAAATGTCCTAAAATATTTATATGAATTATTATCTACCATCCATAGTTTGTGTCTTGTTTTGTTTTGAAAACAAATTTATATTTTACATTATCACACAGGTAAACTAATTTGGCTATAAATAGATCAAAGCATGTTCTGTAGAACCTCAAACTAAAATCGTATTTGTTATAATTTTATTTCTTTAAATAATCAAGTTTAAATTTTTGAAAATAATCATTATTGATAAAATATAATTGCATAAAGTTAACATTTTCTGAAGACTATTTATTTTTAGGTCATGGTTCTAGAGGCTTCCTCACAAATTTTATTAAATCCAATATGGCGTCCATAACATGTGTTTACTTTTGCACATGTGAAAAAATGTTTCTGACAAAGTCAGATTTCTCTTGTCAAAAGGATTTATATTTATATTGCAATAAATTATTTAGAAGGAGTTACATTCAGTTAAGATTATATTTCTGATTCTGTGAGCAATTACAGTTTTATCAAATTCTCCCAAACAGCAACGTACTGATCTTGTCAACTGAGACTTGTAAATTTGAACTATTTGAATAAAAGGGCATCTAATTCACATGATAAAGAAAGATCATAATTTATAAAGACAACAATTTATCAAGAAATAGTTCCTTTTTATTCAGTAAAAACAAAATCTTCTTGCAAGATTGTAAATTCGCAACTTGCGGATCCATTTCCTGTCAGAATAACATTGAAAATATTCGATTGCACATGGTTTTGAACAAATCTACCTGAATATTCTTATCCGATCTGCTGATATATTCTTTTATCCAATATTCGATTACACGATGAAATTAACATTAAGCATATAGGTAAGGGTTTAGTAGTACAGACGACGACAGCGTAAAAAAACTGTGCCATTTCACATGTTTTACTTCTTTACGTTCGTTAAATCAGAAGATAAAAACAGAGAACATCGAATATCGATTAACTGCGTCTCTTACACGCTTTCTTTTAATCTTATTCACAGTTACTTTCAAACACAAAGACGACAAACATTAAGTTTTATACGATGACAGAGCGGACACGAAAAAAATCCGAAAAAAAAAATTCTTCCAAAAAACGACAAAAAAAGAATTTGAGTCGGCGGGTTTTTTTTGGGTCGGTCGCGTTTGGGCAAACATACAATCTTTTTATTTTGGCCTTATGTTCCTTTATAACTTTATATTCAAGCGGGGGCATCATTCCCCATTTATTTAAAATATGAATTAGATTATGCTTTTAAATGTCAATCATGGTTGATTTTCTGACAGAATTACTCTGACATTTTATTTCAGGCTTCAAGTACATGTAAGAGGAAGCAGTGATTTGTTGTGAAAGATCCTGGAATGTTCAACTTTACTTGGAAACTACTGACAGAATTTACAGGAGAAGCCAGTATCATCTTGTCTTGCAATTGGGAACTATATGTAAAGTGCAGAAACTTAAGATCAACCAACAGTAGAAGCCAAGATCAACTATATGTATAATCAAAGTACTGTCAGAATCCATATGAGAGAACCCAAGATCATCTACACTTGGTGTCTATATGCAATGTGTTGTCAGAATCCACTTAAGAAGCCAAGATCAACTATAATTTGGAACTATATGCTTTAGTGCTGTCAAAATCCATAAAAAAAATCCAAGATCAAAAGGACCTACTTTACCTTCCTGTCCCAATGATGAATACAGATTATTGAGTCTTATAAAAAAAACACTGAAGAAGAATATTGATATAAAAATAATGAAAATATAGAGCTGATCAGCTAATGATTGTACATGTACATGATGTATACATGTCAACAATTACTAGTATATTGAAATTAACAATGCTAATAAATGTTTATAAATTTGATCTCATAGACATTTCAGGGGTATTTATTTGGGTTAACAACAATGTCACGCAGTTTCACACATTTGGAAACCAAACTTATACATACAGTTATATGTTACTGAAAGCTTGCTGGGGAATATTTGCAATTTAAAGGAAAAACAAGACAATTTCCAACACCAAAAATAACGCCATCTTGAGGCATCGTCAATCAATGAGAAATACAACCACATACTATTATTTGTGCCTTATTGTTATAATACATAGTGATATTGGTATGAACACTACATTTTTTTCCAAATTTTCACTTGATGCACAACGATGCACGTAAGACTTATATGAAATTTCCATGGAGTTGCCTCCTTCTAACTATAATCTGTTTCATTAAGGGACTGGTCATTTTATTCATTTGGGGTTTGGGGTGAGGAGGAAACATCTGAATTTAATTTCTCTTCTGTTTTGAAGACCCCTTTCCAAATACATGAAAATCTGATACAATAATTACTATAATTATAGATTTGACCAAGGATTTGTATAGTGACAAAAATACTATACAAATCCTGGATTTAACATTTGATTCAAATGATAGACACTTCAATAATCAGAAACAGATTTATAGTATTGCTGGAATATTTTAAATTTTGTAGAAGCCCCCATCCCAACCTTAACCCTCCTGAAGTATTGAAATATTGAACAGGCCTTGCATTTTAAGAACACCATTAATTTCCTCTCACCCTCTTCAGATTAAAAAATAAACATTCACTTTTAAAAGTATAATCAGTAGTCATGATAAATGTTGACCATTTACTTTATAAACATCACATAAAATTGGACATTCTATATTTCAAATTCATCAGATTATTATTTATGTACAAGTCCTTCATTCTTTGGGAAGAATGGATATATAAATAGTGATTTATTAGTAACTTAACTACTATAAACATATGAATAATACTCAATTATAATCAGAGAAAACATTTATGAGTGGTTATTGTTGTAGGTTGTTGTCTATCACATTTCTACAGAATATAAATCAAGCTGTTGGTTTCTGGTTAGAACAGGTGAGTCCGAGTAGCCTTAATGAGCTTTAATATCCTCGCTGGAATATAATACCCGAAATAGAATATACATTTAGTTTACTTAGGAAAAATAATTGTAACAAAGTATAATTTTGCCCTATGATATAATATAATGTATACTTTTTCTTATTGGCAATCATACCACATGTATCTCCTTATTTTCATGTGAAATATATTAAATAAATAGAATACAAATATTAATTTTCAGAAAATAAAGAAATGTGGCAATCACAAATTAGTTCTGATAAAATGAGCAGCATCTTCCAACAAACAACAACAAAGTATTAGGCTAAGCCATCATAGAGATGAAATTATCATATCAATTCCTAATTTTACCATGTTACGCCTAATCTTAGGATTTTCACAAGCGCAAAAGATGCCATACTATTCCGTTTTATAACAAATGAATATGCAGTGATAAATCCAAGCAATACTATAATGGATGAACTGACATTATTTAATGAAACAAAACCATCAAAGATATATAAAAGCAATCGTGGAATTTAAATTCATGAACTAATAACTCATGGGATATGGTAATCATTACATCCTTTTTGATTTTTAGGGTCAATACATGTAGATCAAAGCAGTTATTGTTAGACTTGAATGAAAGCAAGAATATGACCAATGATTACCAAATATGAAAAATAAAGTTAGAGAACAGAAACCAATTTTTGGAAGTACAGACGGACGGACATACATCAGACAAGGGTAAAACTTAATGCCCCCTCCGCTCTGCTACGACTGGTGCATAAAAAGAAGATGTGGTATGATTGCCAATGAGACTACTGTTCACGAGACCAAATGACACAGAAATTAACAACTATAGGTATGGCCTTTAACAATGAGCAAAGCTCATAACGCATAGTCAGTTAGGTTTACGAACCTCCTTATTAAATTTAATGGGATATGATAACTTTTTTAATGTGATGTTCTTGGCCTAATACTTTGCTTTCAGGTAAATATTATGTATTTATCAACCCATGCACTTGTCACAATACTAACAAAAAAGCTAAAGTTCTATAAATAATGGTGAAATTTTTATCAGCTTGTATTTGTAAATCTGCATCATTCAAATTAGTTTGTGAGTGATCACTGCTGATCTCAAAAAGTTGATTAATATTTATAACTTATATTTTCAATTTTCTATTTTAAATTTAGGTGTTTTAGGTTTTCAGACACTAGTACCAGCCTTTGTTTGTCAGTATGAAAGTTGCATGGTATAATCTTAAAAATTTTGGTAAGTGTAACTTACACATGTTTTAAACACTACAAATACAAATTCAGTTGGCACCAGAAGATTGCCACATTATAAACTTTAAATTCAATATTTCAAATCAAAGTTCTTAGTGTGAATTTTCTTAGTTTAGATAAAAGCGTTATATCTACAAATCAATTTGGAACATCTGTTCTTACACCCTTACCTGATTCCAAACACTTCAACATTGATTAACATAAGTATCACTTTTCATAATACTTTGACAAATTTTGCTTATTATGTAACACTTTCTGGATATCTCCTTGTGCTCCTTTTACAACTTATATCCTAACACTAGCTAAAAATATTCAGAGCAAAGTGAACATTATTATTACTTGTGCCTAAAGGAAGATAAAGGTATGTAATTAAACAAGATACTTTTACATTTAATCTCTTGATTAGAATTCATCTAGTATGACATATAATCCTCCTAATACACATCTGGATAATGCTAGTAGTAGATTTTAAAATAATGATTGATCTGATCATTGGTTAATTCACATACTGTCCCAAACATATCATGCATATTCAGGACGAGATTTGTTGACTGACATATAAATTGTCAAATCATACACTTCAACATTTAAGGGTACAAATTATCTCTTGTCGCTATTAAAGTTTATACAATATTGTTTATTTTACAGGTATTATTCTTTGAAAGTTTGATATGACTGCTATGAATACAGATTGGGTTGCTTAACACAGACCCTTAATTTTTTCAGATATTTAAGGTAGGCATATATTTTTTTTATAATGTAAAAGGTAACCTTTATGAAGAACGTTACCACCAGAGACACTTTATCACTTTAAGTATATTACTAAGAGGAGATAACTCAATCTTGATATACAAAATGTACAATCATTAAAACTTTCATTCACTAACATTTTTTATGTATCATTCTTGCATATACAGTTTCACTAAATAAAGACCATTTATGTTACACCAAATAATGCTGATTTCTTTTGTTTATGAAGATAATAATTAATGGGAGATAACTCAATCTTAATACAAATGCTATCTTCTGTAAGAATACATTGAACCAAGTTTTGATTTTAACAAAAAGAGGTAATAGATCCTTTTGAACTGTCATTATGAATTATTTATCAAATAATATTATTCATGAATCAATATTTTCTGAAAAGTTGGGTTTGTAATGTATTTTGTTCTGCTTTTACAGGTTTATAGAGTGAAAATAGAAGATCAGCACTGTCAGTTTCAAGACAAATAACATATATTAGGTATGCAATTGCTATTAGTTTACTTAAAATTCAGAAATTATTGCAATGTTGATATTAATGCGAAATTGCAGCAATCTCAGGTTCGCAGAAATAAAAACTGGCATTCATAATTTCATAAATGCATTTATTAGATGACACATTGTTATTAGTAAAAGATAATTCGCAATAATAAATGTATGCATTAATTTCTGAATTTACAGTATTTTACATTTACTTGTTCCTTCTTTTAATGTCTAGTTAGTGTGAAAGCTATTGTAGGACGACAAAAACTGATAAAAATTTCTAGTAAAAAGCATACAGGTAGAAGTATTGATTGTCATGAGTAATAAATAAATTGTAGACAGAATCTACGTCTTATATCTATTCATATTGTTTGGTTGGTGGTGAGGTGATATATTCAAATACTATTTAATGTAATATATATTTTTTTTAAATTTTATGACAGCATATATGGTAAATATCATAAACAATCTGATTTATGAACATTATGGAGTCATTATCAAACCGTATTTTACATGAAGTCTTCATAAAGGTAGATGGAAATGTAAAAGAATTACATAGATACATATGTAAACTCCTTAAAAACCGGAACAATCTGTAAACAGTATCAGTCTTCATGTCAAAGTGAAAAAGTTATAAATGAAATTAAACGATTGAAGAAGAATTGCGATAAATCACAATTGGAAACATTCTACTGTGTAACAGACAAAACTTTGAACTGCCAAAGCAAAATTTGAAAAGAAAATCTAATGAAATAATATTAGATGATGTATCAAAATCCAAACAAAACAAGAAAGGTGTGTGCTGTGATTCTTGTTAAGCAGTGAAATGGTAAAATCAGGCATATCAATATATCAAAATTAAACCTGCAAATAAAGAGGCAACGTAAATATATTAATGATTTGAAAGTATATAAAGAAAAACATATAATCAAGAAAAACATATTTTCAAAACCATTACTTGTTGATAAAAGCACCCAGTGTAACTCAATGAAAAGTATAATATCAGAATTAAAGTCGAGTATAGACAATTTAGAGTGCATGGCAGAGGAAAAGATTGAAAATTTAAGCCAAGAAACTAAGGTGTTTACATTTAGAAATACTACAAAAGGTAAACCATTTACTGATCGATTGAGACAGGTATATTACTGCTTTCGTAGCAGAAAGATTGGACTGGAGCATATAGCACCACTGATTATATCAGTTCTGTCTCTTGCTGACATAAGTTTAACACTAGATGATTTACCTAGTATCTCCACAGCAGCAAAACTAACTTCGGAGCTAGGAATAGTAGCAAGGAATCATGTTAAGGATGAGCTTGCTCCCTTAGACAAAATAACAATGCAAAGAGATGCCACAACTAAAAAAGGTAGACATTTTGTGGGTATAGAGATTGCGACAGGTGAAAAAGTTCTTACTGCTGGCTTAAGAGAAGTTCCAAATTGAAAATCATCTACATATGTGTCATGTACAAATGAAATTAACAAAGATATTGAAATAACTACAAAAAGTAATGATAAAATTTTGCCTAAGGTTAAATCTTTTATGACCGACCGTAGTGCTACAGAGCACAAAGCAAACACTTTGTTATCTGCTGAAATACAGGACGAAAATAATAATACAGAAACTCACAATTTTAAATGTGCAGTCCATCCGTTATTGCAATTTAGTGATGTATGTACCAAACAGATTGTTAATATAGATGGATCTGGCAATATGTGTTCAACATCCTTTTTATTAAAATGTGTTTCAAAGTTATTTTTAAAGATGGCACTGGAGACCCAGAATTTGCTACAACATATATTAAAAGTCAAAATATAAACCGCATACCAATAATGAAATTGCGTGGCAATCGTTTTAACTATTTATTTTATAATTCAGCTGGAATATATTTTTTACACAAACATTTAATAACTTATTTGAAAACATCAAAATCAACTTTAAATTATATTCAAGATTATATTGTTCGTGCACTGTCAAATGACAAAATTTTAGCTATCTTGAGAGCTTTAGGTTTAATTTCTAAAATTTTTACCGAACCATATTGGAAAAAAGCAGGTGTAGGAATTGAAACAGCATTAGGAATGAGTAACATTTACAACAGACTTGTGGAATTTTTAGAGATTTGTATTGCAAATCCAGAGCTTGTTTTAACTGAAAATGGAATTAAATTGTTTTATGGACCAGATTTTCCAGATGATGACATTTATTCCTGTTTATTAAAACCATGTAATTTAGATTATTTTACCAAGGATATTATAGTTAAATTTTGCTCTGATCTGAAAGTAAAATGTATGCAACTTTTAAAGATTTTATGCCTACCGGAAAATATTATGCACCAAATGAGGAAATTTTAGATATATGCAAATCCTGTCCATCTAATAACATTTCTGTTGAGCGTTTAATGGCTAAACTGGACAACTGTTTTGTAAACGCTCCAACTTACAACACTAATTCAATGGAAAGTGTAATCATGTTTAAGAATAATAATACACAAGAATGACTGCATAACAAAACAGATGCTGAAACAACTGAAATAATTGCCAATGCACGAAAGCAAAATAATAAATTTTTATCTGATGTAAAATGTAGAAAAAAAAGATTTATTTCATCAAAATCTTGAAACAATCAGGCAGAGACAAATTAACGAAAGTAACAGACAGGTCAAACTCAATGTTGAGATGCAAACAGCACTAGATGTCTTTAATCGTAATGGAATTTGGAACACTGATTCAAAAATAAAGGAAGAACTTGAAATAATCAACAAAAAGGACCAAATTATAGCACTTAAAAGCCAACTTTCTATGTGTAAAAAACTATTTCCCGTAGATCAAACTCTAAAACACCTTCTACAATACAGTCATGGAAAACAATTCGACGTATCAAAATTAAGTTTAAATTTATTAGAATTCATAAAAAATCAGCAAAATCATTTACCATCGACAACTATCATGCAAGAAGATATATTTCTAAAACCTGAACTACTAGTAGGAAAATGCTTCATTCATACATGGACAGACAATGGACAAGATGAACAATGGAAAGGAAGAATTTATTCTTTTGATGGAGGCGTATTTAAGGTTATAATGACAGTTCATAATTGGATGACTAAGATATTTCACAAAACATTCCCAGATTTGTTTCTCTTCTGAAACCTTTTCAGCAAACCCATCTTACTATTTGTCACTATCTCTAATCTTACATGTATAACTACATTTATGGAATTGATCTTATCACATATTAAAATCCGCAGAGACACATTAAAAATTCTACCCTACTCTATTTTCCAACAATAAAATTCATATAATGTAAATCATTAATGTGAAACCAAGTTTAACTAATTAAATCAGACCTGCATGCGGATAATATTAACAATTACTTGGTGTTATAAATGGTGTATTGATGGTCACAGTATGGGTTGCATGTAGTTTTTTTTATGTATGATTAAGTGCACTCATGTTATAAGGACGTATATAAATAGCAATTAATTCAATTATTCTCTTGTTTGGTGTATGAAGAGGATAAAGGTTATACAAAAGATTAATTAATTGAATAAAGTTTTCCATAATTTGGAAGTTATATTATGGGAACCAGTTTTGTTGAACAAAGAGATTGTATAATGGTGATCTGTTTTAGAGGTGGAGAAAGCTAGAGTGCCAATAGAAAGCACAGGTCTTGGATAATTTTTAAATGAGCAGAAAAACAAAACATTGCCACTTACTGTCACCATACATATAATTGTAAAATGTCTTCAGTGATATAAATATTTTACCATATATCAAACATTTTGCTATATATTATTATTTAATTTTGCAGGTTCAATATAATGATAAAGATGGCAATGACCAACAATCAGAGTTGTATGAATTGACTTGTGAGGAGATAAAAACAGATTTTACTGCTGGATATTTTGTTTTTGGAGGTATTATGATTAATTTAAGTACAATGTCTCATGATATGTATGTCAAGTCATGTGCATATTTATTCTTGTACTGTATAAGTTTTAAAATGATAACTCTGTTAAATGAACAGGTAATACATCTATAATGGTGATGTTGACCCAATTGATGAATTCATTTAGCTACAGAATAATATTATACAGATTTTTTGTATACATGTATTTTAATTGTATTTCTATTCTTTTCCAGAACATGCATGAAACAGACTATAGAAATAAAAGTGGTAAGTGAAACATTGAGTTGTCCTCTTTGTATAAAAACATATTTTGAAAAAATTGAGTTGTTCCCTTTTATTCATTTGTGCTTTAAATAAAAAAAAATTAAAGAATTGTTTTCTCAGTAAGGCATTAACATCCAATAAAATTCTTTCTTGTATCATTCTTTAGCTGCAGATGGCTAAATAAGAACACTTATTTCATTGGTTATAGTTGATATTTACAAATTTACGTAGAAAGGCTATCACCAACCCCTGACCTAAATGGCCACTTGAATTATTTTACATCATTTGGCATTTGTTTTCCATCCATATGCTATTCAGTTTCTATTTCAAAAGTTATATTTTCTGGATAAAAGGAGAAATAAAATACAGTTTTGTTCAATGAGACAGCAACCAAACAAAACAACCAAAAGAATTATATATTGTCTGGGAAAAATTGTGTCTCACTATTAACTGACAACATTTTTACCTACTGTAAATTCAGAAATTATTGCATGCATTTATTATTGCGATTTTTGACGAATGGACTAAATTGCGAGTTTAATTATTGCGATTACAAAAAAAATCTGCATGGAGATCTATAATTCAGTTATCAGAATTCAAGTTCTTATTATTGGTATATTCACCCTGTGGCATTATTTGCATTAATAAAAATCTCACAATAATTTCTAAATTTACAGTATCACAATGATTCAGATTAATATTGTTTTGTAAATTTAGATATGCACCCAAATTGATACAGATTGCTACAAAGATCTCAACCTCATTTCATGGATCAGTGATCAAGGTTAAAGTTACCTGATTAGGGTTGTTTATCAGATACTGTTAGCAATAGGTCATTTGTCAATGTCATGTTTTTGTGTTTTTGTCTGTTTTTTCTAATACTAAAAGTACATGTAGTAGATAAACTATATGTATGCAATGATTCACAAATGTAAGGAGTACATGTCTGTCTGGCAGTTGTCATTGACCACATTTGCATGGTTAATTGGTCAATGGTAAGTCCTCTTTTAACATGCTACATTGTGTAATCAATAGGTTATTATATTTGGTGTATGGTATGATTATTAAATGTATATATTGAAATATTAAGTAAAAAGATGTGATATGATTGTAAATGAGACACTCCACAAGAGACCAAATAACACAGAAATAAACAACTAAATGTCACCATACGACCTTCGACAATGAGTAAAACCTATACTGCATAGTTGGGTATAAAAGGCCTCCAAATGACAAATGTACAATTTAAAACAATTCAAATGAGAAAACTAACTGCATGATTTATGTTCAAAATAATGAATGAAAAACAAATATGCCTGTCTTGCATGGTTTGTCTGAACTTAACCTTATGTTCATGGGGTTGTCTGTTACTGGCATACTATATATATGTTACAAAATATTTGGTTGGTGGGATGATTGTAACAAAGGCGGATTTAGGGGAGGGCCCATTGGTTGATTATATAGGGAATCACTGAAGCATGACTGGAGCAGGCCTCGCTTAGGCAGTCAGCCCCCTTTTCATGAAAATTCTGGTTCCGCCACTGTGTAAGGCTGGCTTGGATTGGTTTATCTGATCATTTTCATTTCATGATCATTGATAATATTAATTTTTTCTGATACTTGTAGTAAAACTTTATCTTTAGGAATATCAACATAAAACCAATCATGAATGATTAGTAAAGCAGGTGAGACATTTCAGCTTGTGCACTCTTGTTAACACCAAAATTATATGGACTGCCACTAGAAAATGAATGGACAATGCATGCTTGGTATGGACAAAATTCCTCCTGCGTATTTATCTCAAGGGGGGCACTTCCTATATTCAAGGTGATAGGACGTGCCGCTGGAATAGGTCACCTTTTCAAGCTTGAAAATATGTAAATAGGTCGAGAAAACTATCAAAAATACATGATAAGGTCAATAAAGTTTCCATAACTTCTTCGTCTGTCATCTTTCTTGATGTTCCCGGGTGTGATTTTATCAACCAAATTTTCACTTTTAACACTTTGGTATTCTAGTCTTACATTACACTACATGAAACCCATGCATTATAGGGAAAAGGTTACATTTTTACCTACGCAATATATGAAAAGGTTACATTTTTACCTACGCAATATATGAAAACGTATACATTTTTGAAATATAAATTATATTAAAAAGGTGGGCCCCAGCGGCACCTCCTATCAATTAAGTATTGAAGTGCCCCCTCCTGATTGCCAATGAGACAACTATCCACCAAAGTTCAAATTTAAAAGTCAATATTAAAAAAAAATTTCATCTCCATATTATCATCATAGGCCGATAATTACGTTTCTTTGCAGCTAACAGGTGGGTCAAACCAGTGTTCAAACATCCTTAAAAAAGTTTGACATACATATTTCTTACCGCAATGACACACTCCACTTTAATTTTTTTAAATCAAGAACTTTCCTTATTAGCTTCCCTTTTGAAAAAAAAACGCATGTCCAAAAGTTAGACAGAAGTTAAAGTTTGCCAATATCACCGACTAATATAGCGTCCCTGTGTACTGGGCGGAGTATTAAAATTACAATCCCAACTTTTCCTGAACCTAGTAAGTAGTATCGATTTTGTTTATATATAATGTCTTTAACTGGTAGTGTTTGGAACTGCCCGGTAGACTGCGGATGTGTGTCCTAGGCAAAATCCCGACTTGGTCAAACCAAATATTTTGCGCTTCTCCGCAAAGCATGCGGTATTGAGGGATAATAGCATATACCGATATATAAGGTCGGAATACTAGTAAGGTCCCGGTTGCTATTGACCAATTTTCATCTACATGATCAAAGGTGGAAAACTGCAAATTATTGAAGTGTCCGGTTTTTTTTCTGCGTAAGACAAAAAATGTGTTGCTCGAGTTCCGTTAGTCTATCATAATAACTCATTCTTAATCAATTATTTTAGTTTTTACGCTGATATTTCCTCTTTTTTTTTTAAACTGCGAACTCTGTTGGCATATTGATAGATACAACAGAAAGTAGAAAATTAACAAATAGCAAAATAAGTAAAAGGAAAATATCATAAATAGAAAACATTGGCCCCGAGGTCTCATGTTATAGGACTAGAGTTCCAAAATCGAGTTCCAAAATCATAGAATCATGATACGAGAAAATTTGTTAGATATTTTTGTGCCCATTATTTGATAAAGTATATACATCTTTAAATAAAATGTTATGTGAGACTGTCAAGTATTTAGTCTTTGTTTGAAAATTGTAATGTCCAAATTTTTTGGGATAATAAAAATACTAAACTATTATCAAAATTTTGCAGTGTTAAAATATTTCACATACTCCGGAATTGTTATGTTCAAAAAATTTTGGCAAATAAAAAATACGTAACCATTATCAAAATTTTGCAGTGGGAAAATATTTCACATACTCCGGAATAAGATCCTACCAATACTTGGAAATGAAGATATTTCAAGTAAAAAAGAGATTTATGACAGTAACAAAATGTTATAATACGCCAAACGGATAAAACGGTTAAAAGCTCATTAGAGCTTATGTTGACTCTGTTTGTATACTTTGCCGACTCTAGATAAAGCTTATTTATTATTATTTATTTATTTATTATTTGTAGCGTGCAGATGAACCCCAATGCATTTATACTATAGCATACTATATGGGTTTTACTTGTTTTTGAAAGCCGTAAGATGACATGCAGTTGTTTACATCGCTATCCTTTGTTTACGGTTAAACATTGCGTCATTGGCAAAATATTTTCATATATATACCAATACATTTAAAAGACATCTTTTGATATATTCAACCAGCATTTAAATGAAAATAGGGTGCGAACGGATCCAAGGGGCGATCGAACGTGTAGGATGAGAATGTGTTTTTTGAGCGAACGCACCAGATACCGTCGTACATGTCAATATTTATATTTTCTTTTTTTTAATGTTATGCTTTAATATATCATGTATAATTCTGTCCTTTTTATATGAAAAATGAACAAACCACTCTGTAGTTCTGACCGTACGTATTTCCTGTTTTGTAGAACGTTTTGCATGGTTTGTTGACGTCGGGAAAGGGTGCTTTCATACACGCCCGCGTTCCAATGTCGTCAAAACTATTTTGAGAAAACCCCAAAGCGACCGTTTCAAGGCGCTCGTCGTTAGAAACATGCGTTAAAATATGCGCACTGTTAAAGGGCCGAGCCACCTTAATGACGTCATTATTGTCCAATGAAAATAAGTATGAAAAAGTACGGATATATGATCATAAAACTTTTGACCGGGGTAATAGTCTTTGAAACTATTGACTAGCAAATAGTCTGTGGAATGAAATAGCACAAATATCTCATTATTTTTTATATAGAAAAACATACTGAGGTATAATAATTTTAATTATTAATAGTGGCAACAACACAATATGTCTTGATTTTCTTTAAATTGTCATTGTCGTGATTGTTTTACTATTACTAACTGATATTTTAGTTTAAACAGACATTTGTTGTATTATTGATGTTAACACATATTATAACGGCGGATATCAGTGCGTTTCAAGTTTTTGTTATTGACATGTTGTTAAGAATTCCTATAGGTTAATACTTACAGATGTGAGCTGTTGTGAATAAAAATTAAAAACGAACTCATTGTTTAACCTCGTATTAGAAAAAGTAAAACAATGCACAGGTCATGAACCTCTATACTGTATCAGCATAACTGTTGTACGTATCGTTGAATGTCATAAATCACATTTATAAAGAACAAAATACATTTGTCTGCAAATGACAAGATTTGTAACCTTGAAAATATATTCTATTTTTACAAAACGTTGAAGGAAAATAACTTCGATTTTCTAAATGTAAAACGAAAATAGCACTTTATATTTGGTACGCTCGAAGCGTTTTCCTGGATTAACCGTCTGTGGGACCACTAAAACTGCATAATTGCTTAATGCTTTTCATCAACTACATAGCATTCACTCTTCATGAATGAACAAATGGTCACGGTGGCTAAACGTAAACGAGAAGCATCTCAACAACAGAATAAAAAAAAAAAAAAACAAAACAAAACAAAAATAGAGGTATCGAAAAATAGACAGGTGTCCAAACTTTATGTTAGCATCTAAAAGAAAATGTTAAAATTAACAAATTCTGTCAAGAAAAGGACACACGTTGTACATGTCTCTGAATTGGGACATCCACATGATCATGTGTCGGAGTTCTTTATTCTCGATCCGTGGAATAGCAAAAGATACATGAAAGAACTTACAAAACCCAACGAGGAAAAACACCTTACTCTTACATATCGGTATAGCATTAACAACAACACAAGAAATTATTATGGCGAAATGATAATTAATAATATCGTATCACTGGTTGTTGAAGTTTCTACCAGCAACAGTAATTTACTAAAACCTGTTTGTGTGAAATCAAACCTGAGGAGAAGAGCAATTTTGATCTTGTATATCGGTATATAATTCATACCAAAACACTAGTAATTGGAATACAATAATAAACAATATCGCATCAAATTCTGACAGCAACTCAACGAACAAAATCTGTTGATATGAAATCATGCTGTCCAATTCTCTAAAAATGTATATCGGTGGCTAGCTTCTGGGTATTTTGGCTATAACATAATGATTTTATAAGTATTTCCCATTCCAAACTAAAAGACAAATTGAAAGAGTTGGTTATGCTTTGTTTCATAAAAAGGTATGGCTTACGTAGATACAAGTTTCTTGTCATGGGGAGGGATACATCGTACTTTGTAAAAAATCACTCTGATTCAAACAAAATATTCTCTGAAACTGACATTATCAAGATACTTGATTTCTTGATTGACAACCTATTTGTTACGTTTGGAGGACGTGTTTTTCTACAAACAATCAGAATTCCCATGGGAACCAACTGTGCTCCCTTCTTGCCGACTTGTTTCTTTATTCATATGAGGCTGACTTCATACAGGAACTTCTTATGAAGAAACAAAAGAAGTTAGCAGTATCCTTTAACTTCACTTTCCGCTATATAGATGATGTTCTCTCACTAAATAATTCAAAATTTGGTGACTATGTTAAACGCATACAACCCATCGAACTTGAGATAAAAGATAAAACAGATATATTGTTAATTATCCATTTTTAGATAGTGACGTTCCCTTGTCACCATCTTACGGTGTTTATATATGTCAACTTGTTCGATTCGCTCGTGTTTGTAACAACGTATTTGATTTCAACGAAAGAAATCTCTGTATTACTGAAAATTATTACACCAGGGTTTTCGATATCACAAACTAGTCAAAACATTTTCTAAATTTTATCATCGGTACAAGGACATCATTCGTAAATATAAATCAACATGTAGACATCTTATAAGTTCTGTATTTAACATCCAATATTTTATGGTAATATTCTTTACAAAGCACAAAATGTCGGCATTCACCTCATAAGCTAACCAAACCTTTAAACAGACCTATTCGGAAAGGATATAGTTACGATACTGTTGTCAGGTCATTAAGTTTGGCATATTTTGGTATTAATATTGATTCACTCATAGGGTCTTTGCATCGGAAATACACACTATTATTCTAAAACCAGTTGTTGGCATGAAACAGGTTATGTTCTTCTCATATATTTTATGATTGTATGATACTAAACCCCTAACGGGAGGGATTGTACTTGATTTTCATATGATGAAGACATAATCTTTCAATCAGTTTAACTGAGGTCTGGAGCTGGCATGTCAGCAACTGCTAGTAGTCCTTTGTTAATGTATGTATCATTGTCATTTTGCTTAGTTTCTTTTGTTACCTATTCTGATATCGGACTCGGACTTCTTTTAAACTGAGTTTTACTGTGCGTATTGCTATGTGATTCTTTATTCTACATTGGCTAGAGGTATAGGGGAGGGTTGAGGTCTCACAAAACAAGTTTAACCCCGCCGCATTTTTGAGCCTGTCCCAAGTCAGGAGCCTCTGGCCTTTGTTAGTCTTGCATGTTTTTAATTTTAGTTCATTTATATGTTTTGGAGTTTAGTGTGACGTCCATTTTCACTGTACTAGTACACAATTTTATTTAGGGGCCAGCTGAGGACCACCTCCGGGTGCGAGATTTTCTCGCTGCGTTGAAGACCCATTGGTGGCCTTCGCTGTTGTCTGCTTTTTGGTCGGGTGTTGTCTCTTTGACATATTCCACATTTTCATTCTTAATTTTATTTACAGTTAAGTCAGCCTCATATCTTTACTTACACATAGAAATTGACAATGAGGGTCAGTTGAAAGCAAAACTTTACTACAAAAGATGATTTCAGCTTCCCAATAATGAACTTTCCATTTCTATGTAGCAACATTCCAACAGCGCCTGCATACGAAATATATATCTTCCAGTTGATACAATTCGCCAGCGCTTGTGTTTCCTATCGTGATTTTTGATAAAGGGTTGCTGCTCAAAGGAAGCTATTAAACCAAGAGTTCCAAGTGATGAAGTTGAAATCATCCTTTAGTAAATTCTACGGACGCCATCACGAGTTGGTTGACCGTTTCACAGATGACGACGGATATATTCCAATTGTCGTAACTACAATCTCGTTCCCTTCCCCGAATGTGACCTGCAAAATTAGACATATCGCCGCTGGTTTGTACTTACTTGAGCAACACAACGGGTGCCATATGTGGAGCAGTCTGCTTACCCGTCCGGAGCACCTAAGATCACCCCAAGTTTTTGGTTGGGTTCGTGTTGCTCATTCTGTGGTTTTCTATGTTGTTTTGTGTACTGTTGTTTGACTGTTTGTCTTTTTCTTTTTAACCATGGCGTTGTCCGTTTATTTTCGACTTGTGAGTTTGAATGTCCCTTTGGTATCCTTAGCCTCTTTTTACTATATTTTAAGTTAGTTTATGCAGTTGCGAAACAGTGACCAATGTGCTAAAGATAGTATCCCCAGGAACCAATTAATAAAGTTCACAAGCAGCCGTTTCACAATATTGACATGATATCAAAATTTCAAGGATATATCAACGTAGATCTTTCTTTTCTAGTATGCCATCAACATGTACATCAATAGTATATAGCTTTTATTGATAAGTCAATTTGCAAAAAATTAAAAAAAAAAAAACGAAAACAAAAGAGAAATAAAAGGACAATTCTTTTACTTTTAATATTTTAAATGATTTTACCGTAAAAGGTTTTGTGTGAAATATGTATCATTTTTATCATTTTGTATTTAATTCCTGCAGGTCGACAAACGTTTTGACCAATTGATGATATTTATATCCCAAAGGTAAACGTATTTTAGTAATGATAATATTACGTCCATTGTAATCAGAGACGTCACCGAAAACACGCTCTTATCAAACCAACTAAGAAATTTACACTCAATAATAAGGAGCCAATGAAACATCCTCACCAAAGAAAGGAAAATTAACAATAGGAAAGGAAAAACGTTTGTAGTTTCAAAACTTTTGTATGGATATAGTAATGAACGTTCTAATATCAAAATCTGAGAAAAGAACAATCATGGTGAACATTATTATTGGATTTAGTAAGAGTTGGTTTAGTTAACTGAACTAAACTGTATGATTTGAAAAATCTAGATTGTTAACATATAATTTGTCGTCTAAATATCTGTATATGAAGATCAAATGATCTATATTAAGAAGGTTTTGTGAGGTTTTCGTGAATTCTAGCCATAAACTGAGATTCCTAACAGTATAGGAATCAATCGGCAATAAGAGGGACATAGTTATTACCATAGAAATATGAATCCCCATAATTTATTTTTAAGTGTCCACATTACAAGAAATAGAAGATGTACACAGGAGATCTTTCCTAGGCTGACAAATATACTAAATCTAATATAACCAAAATACACATTACTAGTATTAATATGAAATTAATTCGGTTGATTAAATGATTGATCAAAAGAAACACATTCGGTGATTTCTGTTAGTAAGTACAGAGTGACATACTTTATATGTGGTTTAATACTTATATGTGGTTAATGGGAAGATCAACTAGTACATTTCCTGATACAATGTTATGAAAATCAACTTACAATGAATTTTTTTCTCTCTAAATAATAATGATTTGTTTGTCTGTTTTATATGTCATCCTAATCGAATGATATTGACTTTTCGATTCAATAAATCTTTGACGTACATATTTAAATGTACAATGATGATACAGGAAGCAAAACACATAAGAGCCTCTTTCATTTTGTGGGTTTTCTTTTATGTTTGACGTTAATGGTTTATGCATAAACATCTTAAAAACATCATATTAAAAGACTAAGGATATTATTAAAGTTTCATTATAGATACTTTAAAGTGATAATAATAATGTTAATAATAATTATATTAATAAAAGAAGTAATAAAATAATGATGATAATATAATTGAAAAAAAGAATAAGAAAATGCAGTTGACCAAACACCCATTTCACAAAAAATCTAACAGGAAAAATACTTGTAAGTCATAAGAAAAAACAAAAGATATTGGGTATCCATTCATGACTCAAAATCAGTACATGCACAGCAAGAGACACAAAAAGCAAAGGAACAGCGTTTGTATTGCATTTCTTCATCTCAAAGTCACAGTGAGGCCTTCAACACGCAGCAAAAAACTCTCATCTCACTGCAAGTTTAAGAAGGCCCTAGCACCGGTTTGAGCGGAATTCTTTGCAAAATAATTTGGATAGACTTTGTAGGATGTAACTCCACCAATTCGGTCCGGTCAAAAGAACAGACTGGAAAGTAGTACATTTGATACAAAATAGTTCCTACACATAGGTGTAAATATCAAACTTTGTAGAATATATTTTGGTAATTTAGGTATCAAATGAAAGATGAAGGTCTGGTGATCCTTGAAGAACAATTTTGACTAATAATTTTGAAGAATACAAAATGTATGAATGAATTCTAAAATTTCAGTATAAATTACGATAATTTTTAACGTAAGATTTTTTGTGAACAGAGTCCTAGTTGTAATAGTGACATTACGTATTGATTTAGAGTACCACAGTATATACAACAGGGTCGTTACTTAATGAAAAAAATATATATGTTACGTTGAGATAAATTTAATGATAACATGCGTACAATTTTCGTAAAAGGAAAGATAACTGTAATTCTATTTGATTGTTAATTATCTGTTATGTGTCGGCACAGGTAATTCCATAAAGTATCAATTCAATCAAAATTAACACTATTATCACCAATATTTAGATACATGTATTGTAAGTAAAGAAAATATTCTAGAGAACTTTAATAAAGCTTTTAGATAATCATGATCTTTCCTTTCGGTTTACCTATAATGAAATGCAATGGTAATGCAGCTTAGGAGTGCAAGAGGAACATATGTATAGTATGTATAGTTATTACAGCTTGGCTGAATTCAAGACGATATATTGATAACAACTTGACCAATCGATCGAATCATCTATCTGGCGCAAGCAACAATTAAGAAATGAGGTATGAAATGTGAAAGGTGTTAAGTTTTCAATCCTTCAAAATTATAGATAATCGTAATAAATAATGAGTACAATACTATAGTATGGTCACTGTAGTGCCGGTATGATATTTGTACCGTCATTGTCATAGAAAACAAAGGATAAAGGGGTATCCATCCATGACACAAAATCAGTACATGCACAGCAAAAACACACAAAAAGCAACGGAAAAGCTCTTGCATTGCTGTTCTTCATCTCAAAGTCACAGTGAGGCCTTCAACACGGAGCAAAAAACTCTCACCTCACTGCAAGTATAAGACGGCCCCTAGAAAAATAATTTGGATAGACTTTATAAGATGTAACACCACCACCAAATCGGAACCGATCGAAAAGAACATACTGGAAGGTAGTACGTATTTGAAACAAAATAGTTCTTACCCATTCGTGTAAATATCAAACTATGTAGAAAATATTTTGGTAATTTAGGTATCAACTGAAAGGTGAAGGACTGTTGATCCTTTTAGAACACATGTTGACTGATAATTTTGAATAAAACAAAAATGTATGAATGAATTCTAAAATTGAGGACAGATATTGCCTGTTTCTCAAATATGAAGTACCTGGTTTGGTGTATCCAAAGTTCCGGTAACCAGCATGTCGAAATTTTACCTTCAACAAAACATTTTTACATATAGTTTGTTTTACAGTCATATATGAACATCTACGGATAAGTTTCAAATTGTCTTAACCACAGTTCTGTCCTCTTTTGGTCGACTGTGACATAACCGAATTCGTCTTATCAATGAATTTGTACTTACCATGAGCAATGTGACATGTGCCATAAGTGGATGTGCTCTCCTTGCGGAGCACCTGATGTCATTCCAGTTGTGGTGGGATCAGTATTTAGTTTTCCATGTAGTTTTTCCTTGACTTGTTTGTCTTTTCGTCGTCTTTTATCATAGGGTTTTCAGTTTAACTTCGACTTATGGATTTTGAATGATCCCTTGAATATTCCGACTCTCTGTTCCGTACTCAAAATTATTTTAATAGACAAAAGATCTTTAAATTTTAAAAGACATCTTGTATCAAAATGTTTTTGGGTTATGAAGGTTACTAATACCTAAATTGAATGTGAAGATCTCCAAATTGGTTTATTTTGCCTTAATTGACAAAAGTTTATAAGATGAAGCAAATATATAGGACAAAGTACAAAATTTGAACGCTGATGTCTGACTTGTGAACATCTGAAGGTTGTTATTGATACATGCCCATGTAGCTTTATGAAACTTTATTTGAATAGTAGGTATAGTAGATAAACAATATGATTTTGATAAACCTTCTTGAAAGTAAAGGTCTACAAAACCAAGTTAAGCAGAAAGTATTGAAGTATTGTAAAGCTTTATTTCGAAGAATTCGAGGAAGGCGCTAAATTTAGAAACGCCTGGAATTATTTCAGTTCGAATATTCACATCAATTGATCAATAAATACAATTGAAGAGGAATGCATTGCATGTCTTGTTTTTAATCATAATTTGAGAAAAGAAGATGAATATATTTTTAAAAATACCTTAAAAATTAAATGCCAAAAGCAACGAAGTTTTTGTCATTTTAAATCATTTAATTTTAAAAAAGATATTCTAAATGGGTTAACATGAAGGAAAAAAAAACAAAATGAACAGTAAAACAATCTTAGTTAACCTTGTTTTGAAGGAGTAGCTTAAGTTTAGCACAATTGAATATATTGCGGAAATTTAGCCACCTCAGGTTACAATTAATGATTCAAATAAAAATAATTATTTTCCCTTTCATGGTCTTACTAAACCAAAACAAAAATATGAATTGAGATAGTACTTTTAAAAATAGCCCTCGTGTGAGAAAACTAATTAAGTGAAAGGTAGCTCAACCTTTTTTTTTGTGAAATTTAAAAATGTACTTTGCTTTTACAGCCTATTCGGTCTTAGAACCACAGTCATCGCCGTTGATTTTCATTATCAAATATAGCCCTGTGTGGACATGTATTTCTTACTAATATATATTATGCACTAAATAGCAAGTACGGAGATGAAATTACAATGTAAAAAAACTTGATCGATTCCTACTACCTAAAACCAGAATATTGGCAATGCTATGCATTTAAAAAAACTTGATAGACTGCCATAGAAAGTAATCTTATACAGGTCGTTTGTTTTACTTTCAGAGTGAGATAAACCTTTATTCTGCACTGGTGAAATTTTTTCCACTGAATTCTGCAAATATGTACAAATGTACATTGAGGCTTACAAAAGTCTTTTAATCCCAGTGCATTTTAATAGCTAATATGTAATACCACAACTTAATTGGTCAATCAATTTATTGAACACACTAAGACACCCATTTTCAATATATATAATCACATATGTATTTGTGTATTTAAAAGACGTAATAAGATAATATGATAAATGACTCGCCGATATTTGATACCTTATACATATAGTTTATATTTAGGTAACACGTAAAAAAACTTATATTTAATATTTTAAAACTGAAACTCCTTAATAAACACAAAAATTCTAAAGAATTGACAATACATTATCGAAACTAAATTAAAGGAATCAACAAGGGTGTCAGATGTGATGCGATATCATTTGCATAGTAAGGATGGAGGTAATAGCAAACTTTATTATTTTTCGATATATTTAACAATATTCATCTTTTGTTTCAAGATTAAATAATTGCACGATGTAAAAGTGTTGTATTTTGAGTTGCTTCTTTTACGTAATTAATTGTTTTGTTTTTATCAAAGGGCAACTTCATCAGTAGATAGCTCAATAAACATTTCTATCCGGCTATTGATGGGGTTCGTGTTGCTCAGTCTTTAGTTTTCTATGTTGTGTTTTGTATACTGTTGTTTTCTTTTGATCGTTGTTCGATTTTACCAATGACATTGTCCACGAGTTTTCGACTTATGAGTTTCAATACCCTCTGGTATCTTTCGCCTCTTTTCTTCTATTTATACAATGTAGGTGTTGGTTGTATCTGTTTCTAAATTTATTTATTGGTCTACACTGGCTTTGTAACTTGCCGTATAGTTTAAAGTAATAAGTAACAGTAGTATACTGATCTTCAAATCTAGAAAAACCAATTTTGTATATGCAAATCACGTGTAAAGAGAAGGAATCGCAAGAACTTCAAAAGAGCGAGACCTGATTAGTCGACAGGGTAACCATCTCCTGCTATGCATTCATCAACCTATTCCGAAATTGTGTTGTCGGTCTGTTAAAACTTGATTGGGTTCTGGGACCCAGCAAGTTCTAAAAAGGTCATTAGAGATCAGAGCAACTCGGATTAGCATCACCCTCATATGAATCCAGACTCAGTGAAACTATCATTAAAGATTAGAACATAATTAAAAATCTAGATGTTATGCAGCAACTCAACATTTGTAAATTGACCTATGATACGATTTCAGGTTGCACGATTCATCAGCCATGTGTTGTTTGTCTTACCACTTCGATTACTTTTGATAGTACAGGTATTTACGCATTATTTTAAGTATCTAAGATTTTATTATTTCAGCTTACGCATTTAATGGTTCTTTGTTTGCTAATCTTAATTGGCATAGTCTTCCTCGGCGTATTGTGTGTTCGTTGTTTGAAGATATGTGGAACCTTATATATTTCCTTGAACGGTGTATACAGAAACATAGAATACAGGGAAGTAAGTCTAACTTGCATAATAATCACAATTCTGATATGAAATGTAAATAATTCATTTCTTTTGAAATCAATTTATTTGCTTGTATTGAAAACGGACCAAATTCTTGTCTAGATTATTATTTCAGTATAAAGGAGCTAAACACAACATGCATTATATCAAGTGTTGATGAGCTAAGTAGTTTCTGAACTAATTTTCATTAAAACGAAGAAGTGGATAAAATGAAAATTATTTTCATTGTAGACAATTCCATATTCTGGCATCAGCAGGCAAAGACTACGACATCATACAACTGAAAAGCAAAAGGCGGTCCCAGTGTTATATGTTACATGCAAGCCTACTACAATAAAACTGACTCGAACAGGTAAGTTTATTATGATATTGTCTTTAAAATAATATTGTTACAAGTAAAATCTGCTTCAATAATGCATCCAACTTATATATCAAAAACGTTATGAAATATACAAGGCTTATACATTTACTACTAGATGTGAATTTCGTCTGCATAATAAAAGTTTATCAGTGGTGCTCGAATAAAAAATTAGTCCAAATTAATAACGGAATTTTAAAAATTAAAATCAAGAAATTAAAGATGTCCACAATACAACATGCCCGCTCTTACATTTATACGTCCAAGTTCAGTTTATCGTGACATCGGAGTCAACATTTTAATTTGGATTAACTGTAAAAGTTCAAATGGATACTAAATTTCAAGTTTTCAACCAAAAACTTTAACCTGATAATGTCCTAATTCAACACTATCAGTGAACTGTGAAATGAGTGTCAAAACTTTAATCTGTTATATGATTTAGAAAGTTAAAGAATAAGTCTAATAGTTGTTATGACAATGAAAATCTACGTATTTAAAAAAAAGTCTTTTGTTTTATAGAATCTACTTGCGTTATCTGCTTGGAGCCGAAAGAAGGAGAGGCACACATTGTCGCACTTAGATGTGCCCACAGTAAGTACAAATGAATAACACTATAAAACAGGCATACATATATGGGGTAAGTGACAATGATACCCAGACAAGACCAGCGAACTATTGGTATTCATCGATTACAATGAAAATCATGCGTTTGAACCTTTTCATTGGTTTGTAAATTGTACCTTTTTATTTCTCTTTAGACTCCTGATAAGGACTTGTTCGGTGTATTCTCGTAATCTTTAGCATGCTGTATAAACCTTTGATATAATTTCATAGATGGAAATATAAACCGAAGATCTCAAACATTACCTCATCCAAAACAACGTTTCATATGTACTTAAAAAGCCCGAATAACTTAGCATCATTTGGGATCAGTTCTAAGCTCTCTAAACAGTTCTATAACAGTTCAACCCTAGAACATTTATATGTGTCTGTTATATAGGTATAAGGATAACTGTAATAGAACAAACAGATGTTAAGAGAGGTTGAAATATATCTCGACTGTATTTGATGTATTAATAAGTATGTATTTTCATTTTCAGCTTTCCATAGATCATGCATACAAAAATCTTTAGACAACAAACAGGAGTGTCCACTGTGTAGGACACAGCTTTCTTCCATGCATGGAATATAGTGTAAAACAAGGAGAGAAAAAAGCGGACTCTACCAAAATACCTTTACAAACTGTAGACTGAAAGGCGAAGAAAGAGTTGTTGAAATTGTTGAACACCAAATACTTTATCAACAACATTATCTTGAATGGAAATAAAAATATCTTAACCGAAAAATTTCAAAAAAAAAACAAAAACAAAAACATCAAAACGAAAAGAAAACAAAAGAGCAGAGTAACTGATATGTAAAAGATGAGGTCAATGTTTATGCCGTCACAAGTAACAAATCTTGATCATGCAAGTAAACACTCACAATGACTGAAAAGAAACATATGATAAAACATACATAGATTTGACGATAACATGCATAAAACTTTCGTAAAAGGAAAAATAACTGGAATTCTATTTTTGTTAATTTTTCTGTTATGTATTGATATGGATGCTTCCCAAAAGTCTCAATTGAGTCAAATGTAAAACACTTTCATAATCAATTTTAGATATGAACACCATTATAACAAATATAAAGATACATGTATTGTTACGTTAAGTAAAATTCTAGTGGATTTAAATAAAGCTATTCGTTAATCTTAACCATTCCTTTGAGTTTACCCTTCATAACATGCAATATTCGACGTTATGATCCTCCTATTGGCAGGCAACGTTTTACTAATTGTTAAATAAAGGCAACAGTAGTATACCGCTATTTAATAGTCATAAATCGCGAACACAAATCCGGGTCACAAACGCTTCAATATAATCTTGAAGAGATAGTTCACATCGCAGTAAGTATTAAAAAATTTCTTTCGAGTAGTTCGCGTAAGGCGCCGAATTTATAGGCGTACTGGAATGGTTTCAGTTCGAATATTCACATTAATTCATATCAATAAATACAATTAAAGAAAAATTTTATTGCATGTCTATAATTCAAATTATTTGTGCCGTGTTTATTTAAACACAGAATTAGACAAGCGGTGACCCTCCACAGTACATCTAATAATACGTGCCTGCAAGTAATACGGGTATCTCCACGTTGCTATTAAACGTCCCTTGTACATTCAGAACGACCGATGAAGTTATCCCAATCAAAAAAGCTTATCAACATCTCATTTAACATTAAAGAAAACAAACAAGAGTCTCAGGAGAGCCTGATATTGCTCACCTGGCCGTAATTCAGTTTCAGGCATTTGACTTATTTGTAGATCTTACTTTGCTGAACAATGTTGTCATTTACACTTTCTCTCTTCCTAAAATAATATTAAAGATAATACATAACCCAAAACTGTACAATTTCCTAAAATTAACTATTTCTGGACAGTAAACCAACAATAAGTTGTCCTATTGGTCTGAAGATTACTTGACAGGTAGATCTAAACTTGTTTAACACGTTCACCTATGTCAGTTTTGCTCTTAATGCCTTAGATTTTGAGATGAAAGCCAGAAAACTTTATTTGACCCCTATGTTCTATTTTTAGAAACTGCTGTCATGTTTTCAATGGATCAAATCCCGAAAACAATCTATAAACTAGATACCTTAAGGAACATTCAATTAAAGTTTTTAGGTATTTGGCAAACTTGTTTCAGAGGAGAAGATTTTTGAAAAGTAATTGTACTTTCACAAAAATGTGAAAAAAACGTTTTAAGGGTAATAACTCCTCAAGGGGTCTATTGACTATGTTGATCATGTTGACTTATTTGTAGATCTTACTTAGCTGAACATTTATTGCCATTTATACTTTCTCACTATCTATTATAATATTAAAAAATAACCAAAAACAGTAAAATTTTATGACAATAAACTATTTCCAACAGTAACCCAACAATGGGTTGTCGAACTCGTGTTAAAATTTCATAACAGATAGGTCATGACCCATTTATCACTTTAACTCTTTTCGTTTTTGATCTAACTGCTGTAGTTTTGTCCCAAGTCAGGAGCCTCTGGCCTTTGTTAGTCTTGTATTATTTTTACTTTTAGTTTCTTGTGTATAATTTGGAGTTTAGTATGACGTCCATTATCACTGAACTTATATATTTGTTTAGGGGCCAGCTTAAGGACGCCTCCGGTGTGGGAATTTCTCGCTGCATTGAAGACCTATTGGTGACCTTCTGTTGTTGTCTGTTCTGTGGTCGGGTTGTTGTCTCTTTGACACATTCCCCATTTCCATTCTCAATTTTATTTGAGATATATTCCAAAAACTGCTTTTGTCCCCTATGTTCTATTTTTAGCCATGGCGGCCATGTTTGTTGAAACTTCGGATATATAAACAAGATACCCTAAGGGCATTAAGTTAAAGTTTTGCAGTATTTGGTCCGGTAGTTTCAGAGAAGAGGAATTTTGAAAAAAGTAATAGACGCACAAAAAAAATGTAAAAATAAACGTTTCAAGGGCAATGACTCCTTAAGAAGTCAATTGACTATTTTGATCATTTGACTCATTTGTAGATCTTACTTAGCTGAACATTTTGCTATTTACATTTTCTCTCTATCTATTATAATATCAAAGATAATAACCAAAACAGTAAAATTTCATAAAATAAACTATTTCGGACAGTAACCCTACAGTGGTCCAATTGGTCTGAAAATTTCATAGCAGATAGATCTTGACTAATTCATCACTTTAACTCCATGTCACTTTTGCTCTTACGGCTATAGTTTTTGAGATAAAAGCCAAAAACTGCTTTTGACCCATATGTTCTATTTTTAGCCATGGCGGCCATGCTGGTTAATGGATCGAAACTTCGGATACAATTTATAAAGGAACATTCAGTTAAAGTTTAGAAGTATTAGGCCCAAGTGTCAGAGGAGAAGATTTTGAATGATAGCAAACATGATGAACAAATTGTGTAAAATTGTCCTTAAACGGCAATAATTCCTTAAGGGTCAATTGACAATTTTAGTTATATAAAACTTTTTGTAGATCTTACTTTGCTGAACATTTTTCTGTTTACAGTTTATCTTTATCTTCAATAATATTCAAGATAATATGTTTGTTGATGGATCAAAATTTCGGATATAATTTATAAACTAGATAGGCCCAGTAGTTTCAGAGGAGAAGATTCTTGAAATAGTTCACGACGACGACGACGGACGACGACGGACGCCAAGTGATGGCAAAGCCACATGGGCCCTTCGGGCCCCGGTGAGCTAAAACGAAAACATATAAATTGAATAATGAAATATTTAAAATGTACATATAGTGTGAAAAGTTATCCTCACATAAAACAAAACAAAGTAAAAGGAAAATTGGTGTTACGGCCACAATTTTATATTTAATATGTATTTGAACAATTAATAAATAAAATAATATCGCATGCAAGAAATCAAAATTCACATTATTCAAGCATATATCGCGGCAGTTGCAATATACGACAGAGTGCAGATATAGTACTGTGACTTCAAATAAATTTAACATGTTCTTTGAATAACAATTACATATAAAGTTACGAGTTACTTGAATATACATCAAATAGAATTATAACTCGAAGAGTATGGAATGTAACCTCAAATGATGTTAATTGAATGGCAAAGTGAGTTTTAAAGAGCCGGCATTTGTATTAGGAGATCCAAGCATAACCAAGAACAGTGTGTTACATCGGAATAGTTCTTATTTCGGTACATATTTGAACGCTGACCCAGCTAATGTCAAACAATAGGTAAACTCAAGTATACCTACTCTTCAATTAATTATTATTTACTTATTCTTATATTATTTCAATATAAATGGCATGTTGAGCGCTGGCCCAGTCCATACTTATTGTGACTCGCCATGCAACCTGAGACGGATATATTTTGGCCACGATCATCACTGAAGAGACATTTATTGTCGATATGCGCATCTGCTGCAAATAAACTGGTACCTTTAATGTGATAACTTCGAGTGAAAAAAAACATTCGCAAACTAAACATGTATACAAAAGAACCATCAAAATTAATGGATAAACAAATGATTCGTCCAACCGAAAAGTGGCTGTTAAGTTATCTATGTTTTTCAGAGCTGCCTGAGAACTCAGGTAGTAATTTTGTGACAAGAAATTAATGGGTGAAATCCGATATTGCCCTACGTACTATAACATGTTGCCAAGATAAAACCACTATATCGAAGGTGACGGAACGGCGGTGGGTCAATTGATAAAAATGGAAGTGATGCAAAATAAACCTGAAAACCAATTGTAAATACAAATTAAACTGCAGCCAAACAAACGTTCGGAGTTTACTTTAGACGATATTCAGGATCACTAACGTCAAAATTAATTGACAGGCCTATTATATCAATCAAAAGGAGGCTCTTAAAACAGCATGATCAGAATAAATTGGAGACGGCGATAAATTTAGACAAGCAAAAGTGATAAAAGTGTCCACAGACAGCTGCAGGATCATAAACATGTTCATAAACTTTAATTAAAGAACATATTAATACTTTTACTTTTAGAAAGATATCAATAAACCTGGTTTTGACAATACCTTTAAAAGTAGAGTTTCAATAGCAAGGAATATTTAGTCATTTTAAATGTTTCATGTCTAAGAAAGGTTATATTTGTTAATGTGAATACAACAACCTCACAAATGAAATAGAGCAGCCAACCACGTATACATTAACCTTGCTTCAGAGACCTGCAACTTATATGTTAGCACAATTGAAAAAAACGAATATGTTGCCAAAATTTATCCACATGAAAAAGAAGTTACTATAATTAATTATTTAAATTAAAATAATCATTTTTCTTTCTTTCACATCGTATAGAAAGAATCCGATAATATGAGTTAGCTTGAAAACTTTTGAAAAAGCCCTGGTGTGAGACAACAAATTGAGTAAAATGATTCAACTTTGTTTTGACATATCAATTATGCAGAATCAGAAATGTTCCGACACTTTGATGCTTACAATCTATTAGGCCCGAGAACGCCAATTTTGTCTTTCAACTTCCATTGTCAGATGTAGTCCTTGTGTGGACATGCATTCCGTCCTTATATTCTATGTAATAAGGATATATGGAAATGCATATTAACAATTTTGGTCGATTTTGAAAGCTGAAATTCAGAATATCGTTAATTCTGTGCAAATCACACATCTAAATGATTGATTGATAGACTGTCAAAGATATGGAAAATGTCATCTAAAACGGGTCGTTTTTTTTTGCACATTAGTGTAAAATTGTCCACTGAATTCATGCATACATGTACGATGAGGGATATAGAATATGTCGTTTAATACCAGTACATTTTAAAAGTCAATATACAACCAAAATTTAAGCGGTCAATCCATTTATCGAGGGCAGTTACCAGTTTGTAACTGACCAAATGATTCATACCCGTTTTCATTACAATGTTAACTCTTCTAGTTGATTTTATTAAACGTACATATACCTTATTCCTGGATTTAAACTTAGTTAACACGAACAAAATTATTCCTTGATATTTTTAAAATTGGAAAGTCCTTAATAAATACAGAAAATGTTGCTTAATTCCCAAAATAACCAGAAAGAAGGAAATAAGCAAGGGTGTCAGACGTATTTTCGATGTAATTTTAACAGAAAGCCATGGATGTAAGTAATAGAAAATGCATTTCAATAATAGTTTTTTTTGATATATTTTACCATTTAAAATATCTTTATTTGTAGAGATTGAGTGATTACATGGTGTTAAGATGTAGTCTGTACAAGTTTTACTTATATTATTTTAATGCATTGGTTTGTTATCGTTTGTTTTTATTTATCGAAAAGGCAACTTTATTAGAATTAAAAATGAAAAAACTTTAAAAATATCAAGAGTCCGAAGCGTTCGGTTTACCATCACTAGGAACGCTCAAGCCGAATATTTGAAAACCAAGGATGAAGAACCGAAACAGTCGAAGATGTCAAAAATGTTCATTCAAAAATCATGACTGAACCAAACTATGAACATGGTGAATAGAGAATAGGAAACAATCCAAACAGCTCAAGACTCGTTCATCGCTGAATGCCTCATGTCTCCGTTATAATAAACCAATCATGCGCGATCGATTACACAAACAATTTGACGTTTGTCATACTGCTATGATCAGTTTTGATTATTCAGGGATCTCACACCTTTAAATATTTTTTTTGTTTTATTGTTTCAGCCTGGACACATTATGATACTTATTGTGGTAATTGGAATCGGCATAGTATTATTCATCTTTGTATGTGCATGTTGTTGGAAGATGTGTGACGCCTTATCTACTTGTTGCTCTTACTTGAACGATAAATGTAGATCTAAAACAGCAAACAACAGAAAAGTGCTTAAATATCCACTTACCATATTTCAAGCTTAAACCGTTTTAAAACTAATTAAAGAAGTTTAGAAAAAGAAGATATTTGTTTTCATGTTACCGATGGTATTTTGGCATTTTAATTTGTTTTCACGAATGCGTTTGCATGCAGTACATGTTATGATAAACGTTACAGTTATCAATTTTCGCATTATATATCATAGTTTACTTCGCATATAACTGATTTTCAAAAGTGTTTTGAACAAAAGCTAGACATTATGTATTTAGAAAAGCAGTTAAAAAATTAACATATCACGGATTGAAATTTTAATAAAAGCAAAATACTTAAATTTATCTTTTTTTTTTTTTTTGAGTTTTCTTTATTCTGTTACCGCATCAAATCCTTTTCTAGAATTTTGTTTCCTTCAGTATACAGGAGCTGAACACTAGATACGTATTTTTAAGTGTTGGATAGCCTTGAAGTATCTAAACTATTTGTTCATTAAAACACAGAATTGGATTTATATGTAATAATAAAAATACTTTCATTGCAGAAAATTCGTTATTCTGGCTTCAGCAGACAAATGTTACAACATCAATCAACTGAGACGCAAAAGTTAGTCCCAATGCTATATGCTAAGCTACTACAATAAAACTGACTCGAACGGGTACGTTTATAAATATAATGTCTCTAAAAATAAGGCACCTTTAATACTTTCAACTTTGAATATAAGAAGTTATGAACGATACCATGATTATACATTTACAACATCAGAAGCGCATTTCGTCATTTTGAAACAATGACTGGAAGGCCAAAGTAAAAAGGGATTGAAAACCTTTAAACTAGAATATATGTCAATATGATATCATGCTCAGCTCGAACAATTGTACACCAATGATCAGTAAAATCGGGTCAAATCGTGATATATCGATACATTTTAAAAGTTCGTTTCACACAGAACATGTCTACTAAATTAAAGTTGAATATGACCACAAATTCATTGTTAAAAACGTTAGCAAAACTTTAACCATATACGGAAATTATTAATTTTAATTAAACGGACACAAAGACATACTGACCGACGCAAAGACGACAGGACAGGACAGGCCAGAAAATATAATAAAAAGTGTAAACAGTTATTTCGACCATGGAAAATATAAGTATTTTTAATGTTATGTTTTCTCCTTATAGAATCTACTTGCGTTATCTATTTGGAGCCTAAAGAAGAGGCAAACATTGTCGCACTTAGGTGTGCCCACAGGTATTAATGTATAATACAATTTAAACATGCATACAGATATAGAAAACGACAAAGATTCACCCAATGATCAGTTTTAATCGATAAGAAGACAAATGCGTTTTATATGTGAGTAAATTGTACAACGTTTTTTTATTATTCCTCTTAGGACATGTGATAAAGACTTGGTCAGTGTATTATCTTCATTTTCTGCAGATCAAAGTATTAACCATTAAGCGAAGATCTCAAACATTTGCGTCAACCCAAATAGCGTTTCAAATGTAATAGTACTTAAAAGCCAATGTAACGTAGCTACAGTATTAGTAGATTTTGGATAAGTAAGTATGTATTTCATGTTTTAGCTTTCCATGGATCGTGCATACGGAAATCTTTAAACAACAGACAGGAATGTCCATTGTGTAGGACATCATGCATGGAAAATGTAGAAAACTATCGAGAAAAAACGAAACTACAAATGTACAGTACCTTTCAAAACTGTAAACTGAAAGGCGAAGAAATAGTTGGTGAAAAGCTGAACACCACATACTTAATCAACAATAGTAACTTGAATGACGGCTTACGTATTCGTTTAAACGTAAATCAAAGACAACATAACTTAGTGAAAATATGAAAACTACCAGCAAAAAGAGAGAGAAAAATAAAGGATACCAGATAAGAAAGCAAGAAAACATCGGAGAACTTATTTTAAAACCTTACCTGAGACGAAGTCATGGTCTATAGCAGTGGACTTATTTGGCTGTGTAAAAAGCCAAGCAAACAAACAAAACAAACAAAAATAAGAAGAAAAACATAATGTGTTAATATGTGTTGCAATATATTACACAAAGATTGGTTGAAATCACTTAAAATACATGACTTGTACTGGTCAAATTATTTGAATATAATTCAGATATCATAGAATACTAATATGTTTTATCATTTTACATTAAATAAAATAACATTTATTTAATATAAACTCTATTGTATAGTCTTTATTATGATACCAAAGACCAAATTGCTTTCGATAAAAAGTAAAATAACAAAATACCGAACTCCAAGGAAAATTCAAATCGGAAAGTCCCTTATCAAATGGCAAAATCAAAGGTCAAACACATCAAACGAATGGAAAACAACTGTCATATTTCTGACTTGGTGCAGGCATTTCCTTATGTGAAAATGGTGGATTAAACCTGGTTTTATAGCTATCTAAACCTCTCAGATAACAGATTGTTATTAAAGAAATAAGTTTTATATCGATGACGACACTCAGATATGTGAAGACTGTATCTTATACATATTATTTGAAATAAGAAGATTAAAGACAAAAGATTAAACAACAATATCATCAATTTAAAGTAAAATTGTCGAAGTTTTGTCTTAGTACTTTTTAAATATCAGTAACATATATAAATAGTAAAATGAACCTTTTAAAGTTTTGGACATATCAAGAAAACGCACACAATGATATACATTTAAAACGGAAGTTGATTTAATAAAAGAAACACTCATTTTGTAATCTTTAGAAATTCCGAGTTGCAAAGAAACAGTACAGTAAATAGTGATTATGCAATAATAAAGACGGCGCAATTAGTTCCAATATTGAATAAAACTTATGATTGTTATTAAAAGTTGTATTGTCCCATAAATTTAAATCGTTACGTTTCGTGCTTTATGAACATTAGTTTATTCATATACACCGAAGGAAACAATGTTTAATATGTACATGTGTAAAAAACAATCAAGTATACGTCTTAACACGAGCCACTAAATCTATTTTTTTATATATGATTCGACAAAGGGTTTTACATTTTATTGACCAAATTTCTTACATATAAAATTGAGAATGGAAATGGGAAATGTGTCAAAGAGACAACTACCCGACCAAAGAGCAGAAAACAGCCCGATTATAACATTTATTTGATATTCCAGCTGTCCATCTTTACTTGACTACAATTTATTTGCTGGTCGAGTTATATCATAAAAGTAGCTATAATACCTTACAAATACTAGTACTTTTATATTGGAATCTTTCGACATTTTTCCCACTGATATAATCATTCAGACTCAATTTCTTTTTTCCTATTATATTTGTTTAAGATTAAATAAAATGTTTAATGCTGTTCAGGATTAAGCTTGCATTTTACTGTTCATACCCTACTGGTGCTCTTTTAAACAAGATAACACACACGCAAACATGAAAAGGAAACCATTATTGTGGTTGATATTTTATAGATTTTGAAATGCAACGCCGTGAATGTGGAGAGCGTCTGTATTATTTATCCAACTTATTTGAATGAAGCCTCAACGTCTCTCAATTTTGAATATGATTTATTATTAAAATTTAAGATTTCAACAAACATTTGTCTTTAAGAAATAGAGTATCGATTTACTTTCAAAGGTGTTAATACATCCCCATTTTTGAAAATCATGTTCTGAGTTCTCAAATCCGTGAAAATTTTCCACATTCCGTTTGAAGACGAATATCCCCTTCCCCTACACCTTTTAGGACAAACAGGTTATAAACGTAAGAAACGCTTCTACTCATATTTGAAAACAATTAAAAGTTAAAGTATAACCAAGTCATTGGTTTGGAAGGGTGAGGCAGTCAAAGCCATTGCAATTTTACTTTATATACTACACTTGGTTTAGCAGATGACGCTATCTTATATAAGTCAATTGAAGCGCGTAGATGGATCATGTGTAATGTAAACAACGAGATTCACTTGTTGTCGAGTTGCGAGTTGCGAGTTAAGAAAGTCGAGTTGCGAGTTACGAAGGTTGATTTGCGAGTTACGAATGTCGAGTTGCGAGTTACGAATGTCGAGTTGCGAGATACGAATGTCGAGTTGCGAGTTAAGAATGTCGAGTTGCGAGTTACGAATGTCGAGTTGCGAGTTACGAATGTCGAGTTGCAAGTTACGAAAGTCGAGTTGCGAGTTACGAATGTCGAGTTGCGAGTTAAGAAAGTCGAGTTGCGAGTTACGAATGTCGAGTATGTCTATTATCTAACTCCAAATCATCTCCTTTTACAAACCCCTTTCATATTTCCACAAAAGTCACTTAATATATGTCACTTAAACATAAATCATATATTGCCAAAGTTTTCTGAAATTAAATATTTGCTAAATTTATATTTCTAACATGTTAACCACTGTGACAATTAGACGATATGATTTGGAAAAGGATGATATAGAATCAATTTGGGTCGAAATTATTTGTGTTCATCAAAACCTATATTACTTGGTAAATATAGACCACCAAATAGTAATGCAGAGTGGATTACAAAATTTGAATCAATGTTGATATTGAAGATAAGGAAATAGTTATTTTGGGTGACTTTAATATTGATTTGGCGTCGAGAAAAATTCCAGCTAAATGGTCCCATTTGAAAAACATTTTTAACTTGTCGCAAATAGTTTCAGTTCCCACTGAGTCATACAAACATCTTCCACTTTGGTAGACCATATTTATAGTAATGCATCAGATAATATTCATTTTTTTTCTGTTCTAAAGTATTCTATCAGTGACCACTATCCAGTATGCATTTCTCACAAAAGAGGGTTAAAATCGAAAAGAAAATTCATGAATATATTACGTTCAGATCTACTAAACATTTTAATGAAAATGATTTTATCAATCACATATCATAGTGTTCATTTGAGAGTGTATTAGAAATTGGTGACCCCGAAGAAGCATTGTTGTCATTTTAAATATTTTACTGAAGTATTAAATCATCATGCTCCACTCATTAAAAGATAGTAAAACGCTTGTATCAAAATGAGTGGATGAATGATGAAATTCTAGATAGCATGAGAAAACGTGATTTTATCATAAGAAAAAGATATGTATAGTTATAGACTCTGGAGAAACAAAGTCAAATATCTCATCGAAAACTCTAAACAAAATTATTATACCAATATCATAGAACACAAAAACGCAACAGTAGTAAATTATGGAAGCACCTACATACTGTCAACCGATAATCATACCAGTATTAAAATCATAAGTGATTGTAACAAAAAGGAAATTTTAGAACCGAAAAGCGTTGCTGATGTATTTAATGCTTATTTCACAAATATCACAGATAATCTTAATATAAATCAAAACATCAACAAACATTATAGTTCTTTTAACAAACTTGATGATTTCATATCGGGTCATGTACCAGATAACGTGTATTTTTCTATACCACTTATGAGTAATGATTTTGTGTGTTTACAACTAAAAGCACTAGATGAATGAAAAGCAACAGGTCTTGATACCATAAGTGCAAAGTTTTTCAAGATGTCTTCTCATGCTATTTCACTACCACTATGTCACATTTTTAACTTAAGTATTAAAAATGTATTTTCCATCTTCATTTAAACTGGCAAAAGTCATACCAGTTTATAAGAACAAAGGTCCAAAACAGGATGTTTTTAATTACAGACCAATTGTAATTTTACCACTCATTTCTAAAATCCTCGAAAACATGTGAAAACACTCTTAGTAAATTATCTTAATAAATACAACTTATTGTATAGAATGCAGTCAGGATTTCGCGCAAACCATTCTTGTCAAACTGCGTTAACAGCTTTATTGGATAAATGGCTTAAAGCCATTGATGATGGCGATCTTGTTGGGGCAGTATTTCTAGATCTAGCAAAAGCCTTTGATCTTCTCAATCATGAACTGCTTATTCCAAAAATTAAACAAATACAAATTTGCTTATACTTCGCTACGATGGTTTACATCATATTTGGCTGACAGATATCAGATGGTATCTATTTCAAATACATTTTCAGACGTACAAAACCAAAAAACGGGTGTACCTCAAGGATCAGTTTTAGGACCTGTGTTGTTTTTAATTTTTATAAATGATCTTCCTTTGTCTAATCCTAATCATAACACCGATTTATTTGCTGATGATAGCACCATATCAGTCATTGGACAAAACAAAAGTTGTATCAGTCATAAACTTAATACGGTTTGTTGTAATTTCTGCTTCTTGCTATGTTTTGTATAGTTATAAGCAAATATATACGACGGAAACTCCTTGAATTGATTAACTACAGTGTTGTCTGTCTTTCATCAAGCCTATGTTCTCAACGGTATTATTAGTAGCGTAAATGAATAATTCGTAGTAAAATAATATATTTATTACGGTACAATGCAACAATGTACAGAATAAACTATCGTAATATATTTAACATGTAATTTCCAACGTATTCTCAAGATACTTGTCTATAAATAAATTGTCATGTAAATTTGCATAAATAGGCGGAGCTGATCTCAATAATAATATTTCGCATGTGTTTTTTGGAACTAGGATAAGGAATTGCCAAACGATATGTGTATAGTAAATAATTTAGACCATGCGAGGCATACAGCTATCTGCGCTGCTTCTTACCTCTAAGGGAACCACCGGGTCTTTGCACTTGCCAAAATGTAAACAGCAAAGACTGAGGAATTTGCCTTTGCACTCGTATTTATTTTGAAAATACCGGAAGTAAATATTCTAAGCCGGAACAGAAATGAAACGTCAAACGCTGACAAAAACATGGTAGTCCTCGACTCAAAATGATCCTTTCTTCGTAAGAAAATAGGTAAATCTATTAAGATAAAGCATATATTAACTTTAGCTTATGCTTCTTGTGTAATTTTGGATCCTTACTTAGAATATTTACCAAATGGCTGCGCTTTGAACAGTACATGACGAAATTGCGCCATTTTTGGCACTGATAATATAGTTAATAACTAAAAGTGTAACGTACGCTTTCTGTGCATTAAAAAGTCACAGAAACTATAAATACATATCATCACATTTACACTCTCAAAACATAAAACTGATATTAAATCATTAATTGGGGACCACAAGTGCACATTTACAACACGGTTTAACAAGATATTTTTCGCTGGTGTGATGACAATAAAATGGCTGTAAATGTATCTAAAACGAAGGCTATATGTATTGACTCTAAACAGAAGCTTTTGGTTACATCAAATGAAAACATTAATCTTGCTATAAATGGACAACAAATTAAAGAAAGTAAATGTGAAAAGGTTCTAGGTATTTTTGTTGATGCATCTCTATCTTGGTCTTCTCATATTGATTATAATTATCATAAAAGGGTTAACTCTTCTTTAGCTTTACTAAAAGGATAAAGAAATATTTAAATCACAAAGCTAGACAAATGTTCTATAACGCTTACGTTTTACCTCACTTAGATTATTCTTGTTTAATATGGAAACTGTAATAATTTTCTATTAGATAGTTTACTAAAACTGCAAAAGAGGGCAGCAAGAATGATTTTAGACGAACATGATTACACCAAACCTTCAAGCGAATTATTTCACGAATGTAACATTGTGCCGATTACAAAAGAATACATTATCATAAATCATTACTTATGTATAAGGCAAAACATGGCTTAGCTCCAGAATATATGTCCTGTCTTATTTTATCAGCTTCTGCAAACCAAAAATACAATACGAGATTTTCGTCCTCAGATAATTTTATAATTCCAAAACCAAATACAGAGTTGTATAAGTCTAGTTTCTCGTACAATGGACCAAAAGTATGGAATGCTCTTCCTAATTCAATTTAAAAATCAAACACAGTATTAGAATTTAAACACAACTACAAATCTATGTACTTTTAACAGTAGTAAGAGTGAGACTGCCCTCCTCAAGTGAAGAGAATGAGGGTTTGTCTAATCCTCTAATCTTCCAGCTTTTCTAATCTTCTTAATCCAGCTTATGGTACGATTTTAAGCACTCTAATCTTCTTAAAGCAGCTTATGATGCAACTTTAAGCACATTATTATGTAATCAATCTGATTAAGATAATCCTTATCTTTTAATCTAGATTATTGATCCTCAATGTTTTGTTCCCCTTTTAATCCTGATTAGAGTAAACAATTGTTAATTATAATCTATTTGTTTTCGGATTAGAAAACGACTCTTAATTGATATCCTAGATTAGAGGAATCACTTTTAATAATTGACCTATTGTTTGGAGATAATTCAAATCCATTTGTGTTCGGACTAAATTAGCGGATCCTTTGTTTGATTAAATGGAATGAATTGTAACGGAAAGAGAGACATTTTATTTTTACAGGAAATACTCTACAACACAGATTGCAAGAAAGAAAGAAGAAATATTTACGAACCGCTAACTTTATTTTCTTACAAACTAGTCGAGATAAGGATAGTTAAAATAAAAAGTTTTTTTCTTTTTCTTTGTAAATTCTTGATATTATTTTCTTTTTCTCAATTAGTTTGTTTAAAATAAAATACCTTGTTGTCTCATCTATATGTAGTTTCCTTAAAAAAAAATAAAACATTTCATTTGTTAAACATTAAATTTTATTTAAAATATTTAATATTGTATTTGATTTTAGTTGAAACATTTAAATTGCAACCATTTTTTTCTTCTTTTTGTTGTGAATATACTGTTTATGTCTCGTTGCACATACATTTTCTTTGGGTTTCCAAATTAGTTTCTGTCTTTTTGCCTTTTGTTCCGTTGGATGTATTCATTGTCACTATCTTCACTGTATTCATTTTTCTTTTTCTCCTTATTTTCTTCTTTGTTTTCTTTTCTTTATTAGGATAGACTCGAATCGGGCTTTGTTTGTTTGTTCGACATTCCTAAACAAACAATGTGGAATGTTAGTAGATTTCAGAAATTGACAGAATTGATGTATACCAGCTGTTAGTTTTCTACAACCAATTGGAACTGTTGAATCACGTATCAAATCAACGATATGAGTGTTTGAAATTACTTTTCCGTCAATGCAAACTTCACCTTGTTTGTCCCACTTAATAGATGAATGTTTTTGCAAGTAAAGCAAAAGTCGAAGGCTTTGTCTTTATATCTAGGTTATAGTGATATTGATTAACGATTGTAAATCATCATGAAGTGATTTCTGGTCATAAGACAGATTTTGTTGGTTAACGTCTCGAGATGAAGTGTCATTCAACACCACGTCCGCTTTCGGTTGATCTTCGTTTTGTTTTTCTAAGACAGCCTCGTATTTATGTTTAGGAATAAGAATCATTTTTCGTCATTTTAAGTGAGCAAGCACAATCTTTACTTCTATAGGAATGAGATTTGAACGATACTTTAAAAGAAGTCTTTTCGATGTATACGTTGGGTGTCATCGCAGTGATTTTACGAATAACCGTTTTGTACTCAAACAGTTTCTTTTTATATAGCGGAGATAGTGTAACACCTCCATGTAAAATGTTGTATATACATTCCAGAAGAATCTTAAATTGTTCGTTATTCATCGTTTTATCATTGCTAGTCTTTGCTCATCCTCAGCGGAGGCCAATAAGGAAAGAAAATTAACGTGTCTCATCACTTGCTTACTCATAGCTTTTAAGTATTACTTCGGAAGAAAAACACAGTTCTCCCAATGAATATATTTGTTCTAAGTAAATAAAGTTTGTCTGTGTGAGCGCTCAAATCAATAGTTAAATATCCGTATTTCTTTTTGTCGCGAGTTCGTAAGCCGACATGAAATATTTCACCTGACCTGGTAAAATTTGTTTAGCAAGTACGGTTAACTGGTGTTGATCACGATGATTTTCAAACAAATAATTTAAGATGCATTCAGGAAATGGTGCGCATGAATTTACCCGAGAATGATATAAATTTGAGTAAATTAAAGACTTATGTTTTGGTGATGAGATTTTACCGTGAATAGATTTAAAACTTCCACATCGTTCACTGCTGTTGCTAGCAAATCGTCTAAAATAAGAAGCATATGTTTTTTTTCTGACCATGCATCCACTTGTTCACTGCTTGGTAAACCTTCATGGAAAGTTATATTGTCTATTTTTTTCCATACTTGCGAATAATTCTTGATAAACAGAATAGCAATATACAATTTTTACAGGAGGGTTGAAAACATACCTCCAGCTTGTTTAATTACGCGAAAAGTTAACATAGTTTTCCACTTTGTGTCGGTCCCACAATTAAAATGGAACATGGTGTTTGGAAAGGTAAAGTGTACGATCTCCACTTGACATGGTCTGAGTTTTTTCTTTTTCACAAAATGATTGAAATAAAGTTTAAGTTCGAGTTTTATATGTTTGATACAGACGTAGTTTTTGTTGTTTTTGTTGTTTTTTTGTTTTTGTTTTGTTTTTTGTTTTGTTTTTTTTTTTTCCACGTGTTTAGCTTTTTTTTATATTTTGGTAATGTTCTTTTTACGTGTTTAGCTTCGGTGTTCCTTTTTAACGTGTTTACCTTCGGTTCTCAACCAACAATGCAAAACTGTTGAAAATCAATTGACCACAGAATAATGAAAACCAACATTGTAAAACCGAATCGTGAAAGGAAAGCCTCAGTTCTAGCAACAAATTTCAAAAGAAAACAAGTTAAGAAATATTTATTGAACGCACAAAATTTCAAACACGAATACAAGAATATAAATAATATATAAAATTACAAACAATGTACAATATATGAAAAAATTAATGTCAATTAAGTGTTCACGTGATTTGATTCTTTTTCCATTAAACGGTAAACACTGTCTTTTAGTGGTTGACTACGTAGCCTGTCCAACACAATCGCGTTAAGTAAAAGTAATTGCACACGAATTCTGAAGACATGTTCAGTTTTTTACGTCTTTCTGAATTTAATCAACACATCTAAAAGTGAAAACGAACGGCATGCTGTTTCAAAATGTCTTTCCAAGTGCTCCTGCTCTCCATTCATCAAACATTCGTGTTTATGTTGACTGGGTGTTCAACTTGGCAACCTGAACACGTTTTTTGTTTTCTGTGTGATTAATTCCTGTAACACCTCGGCAAAAGAATAGATGAAGACTAGTTAGAAGCTTCTTCTCCATGTTCGACATGACGAATGTTCTCAAAATAAATGAAGTTTAGTGATCTTCAATAAAAGAATGTAGAAACAATATACTCTTTCAGATTACACAGTTTTAACCACACGTCTCTGTTGATTCTAATTTTTTACCCTTTACCACGATATGAATGAATGGCTTTGCTGTAGTCGTCTTCCTGTTTTCTTAAGAAATACTTTAGTCTCGTTGTCAATGGTAAAACAGCTTCTCTTTTCAGTAAATTTGTGTCGAGCTGTTCGTAATCACATTTGGTTGCTTCTCTCACCAAATCAATTTGACACTGAGTCATGGTGACTGTGGTGTTTTTTATATACGGTGATTTAAATACAGGTATAAGTGAGGATGTGGTGATGTAACAATTATACCGATACGATTGAGGATACGTTGACGTAATAATATTCATGCATGGGAGTCATAACATAATCGTGCATGCATTGACATGTTTTAGAATTCAACTTTTCGGATGAATGGATTTGGTAAAAATACCCAGTACACCCACCAATAAACTAATCCATAATTCAGTGTTTCCATTTTGCATTGTTATATTAACAAGTGATGCTATTACAATTGTTTTACAAATTATTTGACAGAAATACACGATTTCTGCTTTGGGTATATTTTTCCCTGAAGCGCCAAGTCGTTTGTGTGCTCTGTATTACTCCTTGTCTCTTCCATGTTGTTTATAATAAAGGAACCACGTCGCTCATCACTCATACCTTTAAATACTTTTTCAAAAAGTCAAAAATTTTTTTTTTCTTTCAATTAATATAGGTAAAGAATACATTGGAAAGAAGATCCTTCTTCCACTGTTTAATTTCCTTTTTTCCACGCACAAATGATATAGTTTAATCAATGTTTGTTTTTAACTTACAAAGATATATATACATTCTCCCTTTTCGCTCCTCGAACACGAAAGCGTTATAAACCTCTCTAACTCATTCATTATTTGTATTAAATGGGATTTATGAAAAAAAAAAAAAGAGGAACGAAAGATACCAGAATGACATTCAAATTCATAAATTGAAAAAATAAACTGACAAATCGAGGGTAAAAGACAAACTGACGACGATTGTTAAACGTACAGTGACAGATATTACATACATATTCATTGGTAAATGATTAACTAGTATACAGTTTTACCCACGTGACTTAAACGTACAGTGACAAATATTACATTTAGTAACACTCAATCATTTTAATTAAAATAAAAGAAAACAAAAGAAAACAACAACAAAATATAGATTCTTTTTAATTAATTAGGTGGCCCTTAAAAGGGCCTTACACAATTGTGTAAATCTTCATCATCTATTCTTCATTTTCAAGGGTGTAGATGTTCAAGTATTCCGCTAATACTGCGTTAAAATCATGACTGCAGAAAACAAATCTTCCATAAATTCTTCATGGTCTTCATAGAAAACAACACACATATTGTTATGTTACCCAAACTGCAAAAGAGGGCAGCAAGAATGATTTTAGACGAACATGATTACACCAAACCTTCAAGCGAATTATTTCACGAATGTAACATTGTGCCGATTACACAAAGAATACATTATCATAAATCATTACTTATGTATAAGGCAAAACATGGCTTAGCTCCAGAATATATGTCCAGTCTTATTTTATCAGCTTCTGCAAACCAAAAATACAATACGAGATTTTCGTCCTCAGATAATTTTATAATTCCAAACCAAATACAGAGTTGTATAAGTCTAGTTTCTCGTACAATGGACCAAAAGTATGGAATGCCTTCCTAATTCAATTAAAAATCGAACACAGTATTAGAATTTAAACACAATTACAAATCTATGTACTTTTAACAGTAGTAGAGAGAGACTGCCCTCCTCAAGTGAGGAGAATGAGGATTTGTCCCCTTATCTTCCAGCTTTCTAATCTTCTTAATCCAGCTTATGGTACGATTTTAAGTTAATCTTCTTAAAGCAGCTTATGATGCAACTTTAACACATTATTATGTAATCAATCTGATTAAGATAATCCTTATCTTTAATCTAGATTATTGATCCTCAATGTTTTGTTCCCTTTAATCCTGATTAGGGTAAACAATTGTTAATTATAATCTATTTGTTTTCGGATTAGAGAAACGACTCTTAATTGATATCCTAGATTAGAGGAATCACTTTTAATAATTGAAAGAAGAAAATCAAAAAAAAAAAATCAAGAAATCATCATTGACTCATTATTTATTCTTATGGTGTGTTATAATATAACAAGAAAATACAACAAACAGTATTAGGTATAATTTTAGTGTTCTACTTTGATCTGACGATTTTCCGTTATTTCAAAATAGCCAGAGTTTTGGCTAAAATGAGTA